>CM067066.1:16651227-16944857 GCA_033980235.1 Diadema setosum | reverse complement strand
TGTGAGCAACAAATACACCTATCGAAGCAAAAGACACATGTGATGTGCTTTACACTGAGGAGTTTACTGTTAAAGCCAAGGTACAGTTTGGAGGAGCCACAAATGCACATTTTCATGGGCATCAACTAAGCATGAAGGCAGGCAAGGTAGGTAGTCATTAAAAATGACTGAAGCAGATAACTTGGCATATACTCAGTGGGATTTGACATAGATCTATTTTCTTTGGCAAATGTAAGTAGTTTTGTTTCACAACATCTACATCATTGGCTGATTCTTTTTTTTTATTCTTTATCACCCTCTGTACGAATGTATTTGCCCAGAAAGCAGTAGATGACAGGTTTTGAATCCTACTGGTTCCCTTTTTTCCCCTACGTGATTGTTAAAAATGAAGATCAGCAGTTGTGATCTTACTAATATTTGTATAGAGGATGACAGTGGACAATTCATGAAAAGTCAACCATAGCACATTCACCCCTCTGTATCTATAATGTCTTTCTTTCATACAAATCATTATCATTATCCTCCACCATTCCCCAGGACTGTATCTAGAGATGAATGAAACGCTTTAAAGCCTTCTCCCTTCTATGTATGGAAGACAAGAGGCAGTGCAAAAAAAAGATTTGTGCAAGAGATTGAAGACATGAAAGTGCATTCTATTCAAAAGAAATCCAGTGACAGATGTGTCTTGGCCAAGAAACAGAAAATGGGAGATGAGACACGGAAAGCATAAAAAAAGACAAAACAAACCCAAACAGCTATCTCTGAACATGAAAGAAATGGGTTGTTCCAGATCTCTTCACCCCCCCCCCCCTTTCCCCCATTGACTAGCAGCAAGACAAACTGGTTATGTGTGTACATGGCAGAAGGTCGTATTATGGAGGTACATGGTTACATTGTAACAGATGTCAGTACTACAGAGACAGATGGGAGGATAACCCCAGCATAATTTCTCTGATCTGGGCTCTGTTGCATAAAAGTAGAGATCAAATGGTTAAATCAGAAGATCAAACATAAGTCTCTTAATGCTCAGTTCTGATTGGCTGATAAGTGGCTTATGTCTGATTTTTTCTGATTTATGTTTGATTGAATCCTTTTTATGCAACAGGGCCCTGGATTCCCAGGTAGAGCATCAGGCAATGCCCAGCCCCAATACAACTGTGTTCAATAACACAATTTATTCTAAAAAGAAATTGTCAAATAGGAGATCAGACAATTACGTTTCCTGAAGATAGACCCTGACTAAATGACTTTGATTGGTCCATCTTATCCAGTAAGTGAAACCCATGAAACTTCCAGTTATGAAACCAATAATGTACTCAAGTCTTAGTGACTGGACATTTTGTTATGCTTCCTATCTTGCATGAATACACATGTCCACCAAAAATTACCAGAAAATTTCATTAAATATCACACAAAATAGGAAAAAAAAAAAATAATAAATAATAAATATATACTTTTAAGCATAAGAAAATGTTACACTACGTATATTCAATCATTCATGAAGGACAAATAGATTCTTATTCATGGACATATCCACGATCTCATGTTTCAGTCAGAAGTGAGCAGATCACAGTGAAACAGGCATTATTCAGAGCAGAAGAAAAAAAATCCATGAATCTTCAGTTATGAAACCAATAATGTACTCAAGTCTTAATGACAGGACATTTTGTTATGCCTTTGTATCTTGCATGGATACATATGTCCACCAAAATTACCAGAAAATTTCATTAAATATCCCACAAAACAGGAAAAAATAATAATAAATATATACTTTTAAGCATAAGAAAACGTTACACTACGTATATTCAATCATTCATGAAGGACAAATAGATTCTTATTCATGGACATATCCACGATCTCATGTTTCAGTCAGAAGTGAGCAGATCACAGTGAAACAGGCATTATGCAGAGTAGAAGGAAAAAAAAATAGCACCCCCCCCCCCCCCCCTTGCTTGCAGTACCACTCTTTATCACATCTCATTGGTGAGCTCTCAGCAGACTGCCTGATGAAGGGGACTGGTGCTGAGAGCAAAGAGGGGAGACCTATCTTCATCCATTAAAGATATTGCTCCCCATCTGGTGTCTCATTTCATCAGGGCTTTCCCCTTTTCTGCCTCACAGAATGTGCTCATTTTCCTCCTAATATTTCACATTTCTATTTCATCAGGGGTTGGGGGGCTGACACCAGCCATGCAATGGAAATATCCATTCTGGATTGATTTTTTTTTTTTTTTTTTTTTTTTTTTTTTTTTTTTTTTTTTTTGGTGATAATTAGCCAGAAAGGATAAAGACCCGAGCGGGCATAGGGAGTAAAATTAGAGACATAATAAAAATTGACCAGCATCGCTTTACTGTGAAATCACATCTACACATGCGCTATCCCATCAGTATGTGGCAGCAAGAAAGGGTTGCTTGTTAGCAAAGCGTTCATGCACTCGTGACTAGAAAGGATGCTTCATTACAGTCCCCTGTTACCATGGCAACCTCTTATGCTCACCTGTCTCCTCCTTGGAGGTCACTGCCGACAATTTGCATACAACAAAATGCAGCACAGCCGCATAGCAACACACATGTACAATGAATATGATAGCATTGACTTCGAGGTATCATTTCATTCTATTCTTCTTCTTTCTTTTTTACCATGAACTTGTCCCAGGCAAAAATAACACTGGCCTGCAGGATATTGGTATAGGGTCAGACAGTTCACACATTCCTAATCCTTTTTCTGTGGTCACTATGCAAACATCTGCCATAGTATAAAGGACTCCTGTTTAAGCACGAGTCCAACTTTTTAGGGCACACATGGCTCCACGACTAGTCATCAAATGTATATGGATTGCACACGCATGCAGAAAGGTAGCAACACCACCGTGTACGGACAACCTCTACACACACACACACACACACACACACACACACATCCTCGTTGACAGTTGAGGAGACAGCGCTATGGCAACATGCCTCAGTGAGAAAAAGGCAGCTGCCATCATCTACCCCTGATCCCCTCCCCCCCCCCCCCCCCATTCCAGCTGCCAGGAAGTCAGAAGGGGGTGGGGGTAGGGAGTGAATACAAGGATGAATCTTAGCAATATGACCGATTCTAAGAAGCAGAATTGTAAGGAAGAGAATAGTTTTATGCCACTGATATTCAAGCATATATACCATCTCTTTTTCCCCCTCTCACGAGAGCATGTCGTAACTGCTTTACAGCTAGTGTCATTACAAACTCATCATACACACTTTCCCCCTTCCCAAATCCTCTTTTTTTTTCTCAAAACGAAAAATTAAGATTTGCTCAGCAGCTGACGAATAATCCTTACAAACCTGTAAACTACAATTTCTAAGAAGAGAATCCAAGGAGTGATGGAAAGGAAGATTCAATGGAGAATGGAGTAAAGCAAGAGAGGAGGAGGTTTGTAGGCAGAGAGGTTGGAGCCACTAGCATGTTACTAAATGGAATCTTCTTTTTCTCTTCTTCTTTTTTAATCTAAATATCTTCAAAATCCTTCTTTCCCCCAAATGTCACAAAGTCTGTTATCATTATTTTCATAATTTCAAATCATGAATACATACTCTTCTGGTAACCTTCTCCCTCCTCTTGTCTCCTCTCAAAAATAAAAAGTAACAACAATAATAACAATGATTTTGCAGACTCTGTAATAAATGTGCTTGGGAGGCATTGTGAGCATTCCCTTGGTGAAAGATTCATCAATGACAGCTCTAGAGATAAATGCATCCCTGGACTTTTCAACTCATCACTGCGAATGTCGAGTGCAGTTGATTACAGAATGTAATTCTGAAAAGGT
This sequence comes from Diadema setosum, assembly GCA_033980235.1. Classification (NCBI taxonomy): domain Eukaryota; kingdom Metazoa; phylum Echinodermata; class Echinoidea; order Diadematoida; family Diadematidae; genus Diadema; species Diadema setosum. The sequence goes on along the minus strand of CM067066.1, from coordinate 16,941,051 downwards.
CACGAGTCATATTGGCCTGCCTTTCGATATACAGTCCGGGCACATATTGGTTCTAAATGAAAAGAACGACAGTGGTAAACTTTTCAAACGAATCATACACTGCCTTTCCTAAAAAAACTTGCACAAAATGAAATGCTCAATGGGACAATAATTTAAACAAATCACATATCTAATATTTCATCTTTCTCTAGGCAACAAAGGGGGATGGGGGTGGAAATGTCTCAGGAATACTATGCACAGCAAACAAACCAGCGGCTTGCTGATCAATTCCATTGACCAGCGTCTCAGTTTGTCTTTTGTCCGATTGAGAAACACTGTCCTAATGTTGCTGACATTTGAGTGCTGAAAGAGGAAAGACAACTCAGAATCACGGTGGAGTAGTGTTAAGTTCACAGTGAAATGTCAGACAAGTATACACTATGTCTACCACACTCCCACATGACAGTAAGGCCAAAATGTGTGTCACACGGCAACTTTCTCCCACTAACTTCAGCAAGTAAAAGAATCATCCTTTCAAAAATCTTCAATTCTCCTGGAACTATTGGTTCCTGAAATGACTGCACCTTTGGATTTCCCTGATACTGAGAGGATAATAAGTTTCTCTCTCTTTACATTGTATAGATAATATAGATAAACATACATAAGAGTGTTGGTACGCTGGGTGAAATGTGATGTAAATATATAAACATATAGACAAATGAACTACTGATATTTTATGAAGTTATATAAATATGTATGTACACATGTATGTATGTATTCATGAATATAGTATGTGACCATAGGTGTGTTTAGAATGTAGATATGGGGGGGGGGGTTCTATTGTTTTCTTCATGAGAACAATGTTGTACTTAGTCCTAAATTTCAATTTTTTTAATATAAACATTTCTGTCTTGTCTTTTTTTTTCCTCCATCCCTGTAGCTGGATATCATAATGAAATAGTGGTAAATTTGCCCCCCCCCCCAAAAAAAAAATGCTTTTAGCTGATAACGAATTACAATATGCAAGTTTTGTCTTTTTGAATAGGCTTAATTAGAGTACTTTTGAGTGTAAATTCATCGTTTTGGGCAAGAAAGGATGGCAATGAGCCTCATCCTGCTCTGAGGGACAGCAGAGAACAGGAGAAGGGGAACTCTTTTTTCTCCCTCCCTATGTTTTTGTGTTCCCACACAATGGGGACCGCTACAGACACAGTACGGCACACGAGGGCTGCTGTGTTATTAATATACACGTCGCCCAAAATAGCGACTGCCCTGGGTAAAACTTGTCCCTTCCTTTTCCTGGCTACGATAAGCATGGTAGAGAAGGCTTTGAGCCAAAAGCCAAAAAGGTCACATGATCACAAGTCTATCTATGAACTCGGGTGCCGTAAAGGCAGCATAAAAGAACATAAATTTTACCAATTGATGAAGTGACTTTTAAAAATAGCAAACTGAGCATGTGAGGATAATACATATCAGCATGACTTACAGAAAAATCTACCTTATAACAAAGCATAGAAACTAATACATTTCATGTATATACAGTGTAATGACATACATGTTTCATGATGAAATTTCTGAAAGATAACGTCAAAGTCATATTTTTTGTACAGACTGGAATGCTGTAAGACGCCATAGCGAGTCATAATTATTTCATGCGAATTGAGACTTCCAGACAATTTTATGAGTGGTTAGATTAGTGACTGTGGAGTTCAGTACTGAATAGAAAAATGCATTAGTGCATGTCACAGTCTTTACGGGATTGGAGTTAATATTTAGCTGGTTTTTTAATTCAAAAAAAGCACCCTACTACTTAAATACAAATATATAGATACATATATATATATGAACTCGGATAATCAAGAAATAAAATTGATTTCACGCATAAGGTAGCAAAAATTATTGTTTCCATATTGGAAACAACAGGGAAGGCAAAACAGGACTATTCATTTTGATATCAAATGTAAAATTATTGAAACAAGGCCATGGAAGGCATTTCAACTGGTACATTAACTCTGTCATCCCTTAGCAACTTGACTGAGAGAGAGAATGGTGCTGAAAGGGTTAGCCTGTATCCAGCACAACACTACACATTCAAATACGCTTGCACATTGGATTCCCGCTCGGGATGCCCTCAATGATGACACAACTGGAAAGGGTTCATTTGAGACCAAGGAGGACACATTTTTCCACGGAGGGACAGCAATCCACTGGACATCCATGGACCCGCAGGTGGCCTGTGAAGATGGCTAGTTAGCGGGTAGGCACAGAGCCAGAGAGAGAGAGAAAGAGACAGACAGAGAGAGGAAGGGGTAAATGAGAGAAAATGTCTTGATGGACCAAAGAACAACATCAGTGAAAGATGATGAAGGGGGTATACAAGAGAGGGAGAGGAAAGGGTGGAGGGGGGGGGGGGGGGGGGGGGAGGGGGGAATTACCAGTGCCTTGCAAGCTGACAGAGCAGCTGTACAATGACGTCCCAGCTTGCACAGCCGGCCGGCTCAACCGGCTGGCTGGCTGGCTGGCTGGGGTTCAAGAGCCCCCGCACCACTGGTGCTCAAGCTGTAATACGGGGGAGGAGAATACCACTCCTGTCCCCAGATGGGTTTATTGGTACATCTGCCACTCGGGCTTGTAGGGGGAAAGAGGACAAAAGCAATAGAATTTTTTCATCCGTCCACCGCCCTCTTGCCTTGTACTGAGTAATGGTAATTCCCTCCCTTTCCAACCCCCCACCCCCACCTCCCTTCTCTTCCCAATTCTTTTAACAGGGAGGCTGGTTTCTTGTCTATTAGTACATCTACTACCTCTATTATGTGTGGAGGCAAAACCAATATGTGCATTAGGGTTAACATTGTACCCCTCCAACTACCTTCCCCTCCTCCTCCTCCTTCTCCACTTACTACGATGAAGCCTATTGTTCCCCCTGTACTCTCAGATGCTAGAGTGAGGCATTTTGTTGAATAGAAACTGTCTCTCTTTATCAAACTCCTATTTAACTTTGTTTAAATTATTTCTACTCAAACACTCAGAATCATAATGAAGTAATCAAAAGGAAAAAAACACACACCTCACATTGCAATTCATCATTTCTAAATAACATGCCACTTGCCTTTTACAATAAACTCATCGATAGATTGTTAATTCTTACATTTGCAAAAATGTAGACATTAAAAATTATCTTGGGAGAAAAGATAAAGTAACATTGTTTCTTCAGAGATCATTTTGAAAAGAAAAATTGAGTTCTACATGACTTATATCACAATCCCACGACCATGGTAACCATTTTGAGATGAAAGAAATTGAGGGACATCATCTAATAATCAGAAGACAAAAATTGAAGGACATCATTCACCTGATAAGACATTCACTCGCTTGAAACAATTCTAAAAACTTGAGTGGTTTTCTTGAATTTTAACTTAACTGTCACATTTTCGTTGCCTTACTCTCTTGCTAAAAAAAAAGGGGGAAAAAAAGAGGCAAGGTTCCCCCCCCCCGATAAATCTCCTTTATTGTGACATATGTGCAGAGTTTATGATTAATATTAAAACACTTTGACTTTGAGTAAACGAAAATGATCATAAATCATTTTTAGGTGCAACTGAACACAGAAGACAGATGGAACAAAGTTGAAACATGAGTACAATTCATGGGGCAAATAGGCATTTTGGACTATAAAAATTTCCTTCGGTTGTAAGTTTCTTCAATTTGTCTCCCTCTACACATTAAATTTGTTAAGATCGCAACTGCTGTAGGGGCGATCGTTAACGGCGGGCCATTAACGATCTCCCAGTCACTGTACAGGAATGCTAACCTGGAAACATTAAACAGCACTTTACTTGAATATAAGACCATTCTGAAGCAAATAATTTTCACATAACAATAGATATATAATGTACTCTTAAATGAATCCCACAAGGATTGGAGAAATCATCCCCCAGCATTTACACTGATTCCCACTGATCAGTTACTAGCCATCCCCTTTAAGATATACCAGAATACCAGAAGTGTTTTTTTTTTTTTTTTGAAAGTGTTTGGAAGAAATGTGACTCAAGCTTGCATATATGTAGACTCACCTAGCATGGCACGTGTTCAGAAACACAATTATAATTAGTTCTCTTGTAGCTATAAAACCAATCACTAATACACAAGATGAAAGTGCCCATGCCTAAATGGCACAAGAGATGCCGTACCGCTTATTGAGCAAATTGTTCCACAGGCGGGCCACACCTCATTGAACAGGGCCAAAATTGAATGCAAATTGCTCATTCACAGGTCCCCTAACAGACTCCCCATTGCTTCAATGGTGAGGGAAATTCTCCACGACCGAATAAGGCATAATTTGCTAAGTTTGTTTTGCGAGCAGCAGAGGTGCAGTCTGACGACATGGGCATGCTTACAAAATACAGTCGCAACGAACAAGAGTGTGACAATGGCTGATCTGTCTGCACGCTGGCCAGGTCAGATGTAATGAAACGTGTGCCTTCTCATTCTAATTTCACACACCATTCAATCTTTTCATACCAACACAAAACATCACCCAAAATACTGGGAGACATGTTACATGTATTTGGGTACATTGGTATGTTATAATTTGTGAAAATATACACATACATGCCACTATGAGAATATGATACAGTTGTTGGACGTCATGTGCTCTCCAGAAAAAGACAGGACTTCCATTAGTCTTAATTTTTTTCTCTCTTAGCTACACTTTTTACAGGAATATGAAATTATTTTTATACATACATACACTTTTTTTATATACATACACATGGTGTCACCGCAAATCTTTCTTCCTAATGAAATTATTTGCTCATTGATGACTCTGGCATGGCAGTGAAATGCCACCAGAACTGTCAATATTTGGCTACCCCGGGGAAGAACACATATGTATGAAGCCATCATAAAAACAAACTAAAATTCATTTTTCCCTTTGACATCAAGACCTTAAGCTATCAAAAGTCTCCATCTTCACCTGGTGTGACTTGCTGATTTTCCCCATTCCCAAAGTGCAGTCTTTATGTTCCTGTCTTGCTTGGATAAGAAATATTTCCCACATGGATATTGAAGAAAAAAATGAAAGGAACAAAAATGTTTCCAGGCCTGCAGAAATGGAACTATTCACACTGGCCTACTTAAACACTCACCATACAATGCACTTTGATGGATTATGGAGCAAATAGTCAGTGGTTTGAACATATTTTTACTTCAGCAAACAAATATATAATTCCTCGCAACAGATTCATTCATCTTGCCATATGTCGCCATGAACTTTGATATTTTGCCACTCAATGCCATGCTTGATCGCAGCGACCAGTTACTTTTCCTGACGTCAGGAAGAAACGAAAGGCAAGTTGCGTCACTGAAAATACTCTAACGTGGAGCGCATTAAAGTCTTTCCCCCATCTTGGCTTGTTGGCATTGGCAAAATGTATGTTGGTCAGTCATTCTGTCTCTTGTGCCATGCTGTAAGCGAAGCAGAAGAGATGGGGGGGGGGGGGGGAAATGACCAAGGCAAAGCTTTGGCTTTTTCTTTAAAAGCTCCATGCAGTAAATAATTATTATATCTTTATAGGATTCATTTGTGGAGAACGAAGGATTCATCTTCATCCTTTAGACATGTGGACAAATGGAACAGGCCTTCAATGAACTGAAAAAAAAACAAACTCCTTATGAGAACTAGATATCACTGGTATAATGTTCATGGAAGTTAACTTGCTGTAAGAAAGATATGTGCGTCAGTAATACTTGACTCAAGTCAGGATTCTTTGGCTGTGTGTGCACTTACATATAGGTCAGTGATAAAGCTGTACATATTCGTTTCCAGGGGGGCATTTCATGAAGGAACTTGTCAGATAAAATGTCCGACAAGTCAATTATATCCGACAAGTTCAGAGAAATCAGCCAATCAGACTAAAGAAGTTCTCAAAACTTGTCGGATATAATTGACTTGACAGATATTTTATCCGACAAGTTCCTTCATGAAATGCCCCCCAGGTTTCTCAAATATATCCGAGTTGGGACAGCCTTTCTGCTCCATTGTATCCCAACATTACAAGGTCTTATACAGAAAGACTTCAAAAGAGGCTTACTTAATGCACAAGATCTAGAAATAAGGAAAGGAATCCAAATTCTGAAAAGGTCACCATCAAAATGAATCACTGTCCTTTCTTACAGACTATTTCTAAAATGAAACTCCCACTTAAAATTTGTTGCACGTCAATAACCACTCCAACATGGCTTCATTTACGACATTTGTTGCAAACCAATCAACATTCAAGAATGGCTTCAATCTATGTTGTCCTTGCTGTCCTATTCCTGTAGAAGTCAACAGGACTGTGTTTGTACATGTACCAGCACAATGTCTACATGAACTAGACATCAGTCGAGCTTTGTTTTGCAACAAGACATCATTATCATCACTAATTAAGCAAATGCCAAATAGCAAAAGGATGAGAGGGAGAGTGTAAATTGAAACTGTTCGACTGGACTTACTTGTGACAATCACGGACAAAATAGTGAAGTGACTCATCCGAGTCACTTCTTCAACTCTGTCTACACTCATAGCAGGCAATTATTCACTCCTGATGGGTGAATTAGCTATGTTACTGCCTTTATTGTTAAAAGTACAGTGTAAGTCCAGTCAAACAGATTCAATTTACACATTTTCATTGTACTACCTGGATGAATCAAAATCTGCATTCATATGACGAGGGGGAGTATTTGTGATAGGTTGATATAACGATTAAATGTGTGCTGGGTAGGTTCATGTACCATCTGTGCCAATGATGTAAATCCACCTTCTACCTGTTCACTCCCTGTGCATCAAACTAAGCACTTATCAATTCGGGGAAATGAAACTGTAACGTGCATGCGGAAGAAAGAGGATACCATTAGTCTGTGTCACGTTCCACAAAATTCCTTGCACCGCAGAGGTCATTTAACTATTGTAAGGAATCCTACAGCTAGCGTCACATCTAACCAGTCAATCAACACAGCTCATCAGTACTATGTCCATGGTATGCTATCCTTGCCGACCAAATAAGCATTCTGAGTTTTTTTCTCTCTTCTTAGAGTAATCTGCATCACTTACTTTTTCATTCTGCTTTACTGTTCTTGTTCGATTTATTTCCCTCAGATAAACTATAGCTTCATTTCTGTATATCAATACTTTTTCAATAACAGGCATCTAGAAAATGTTTTTTTCAATATGTTCCACGTATACACATCTTTTCCTATCTGTTCTGATTCCAACTGAAGCTGAACATAGGAAAATCACTCTTGCTACAAAAACTTCAGTAATGACAGTCCATGTTGGTATTGTCGACTGAAATCACCATCCAGGAAAGTGATTCTTCCCACCCTCCTTCACAATCAGCTAATTAGTTGTAATGATAATCAAAGACACTTATTGTACAGGAGAGACGAAGTTGCATCAACACTGCAATAAAGCTAATGTTATTAAAACATTGATTTACACATACGTACGTTACCTTTCTCCCCCCCCCCCCCATAAAAAGAGCTGAAGCGACCCCATAATAGTGACAACACCCATCATGCCCCCCCCCCCCCCTTAGGGAGCCTAATGAAGGACCCTCACTGCCTATCCCTTCCAGCTGTGCCATAACATGGGAAATGTTTTCATGTGTTTTGTAAACAACATCTGGTGGGCATGTGCTGACGTGGGGAGGCAGGGGCCTGGCAGCACTCCTCTGCCAGGGCAAAGGGCAAAGGCACTGCAGAGAACAAGGGAACATTTGGGATTTCATCTTCTGGAGAAGGAAGGCCCACAAAATCCTTGCGCATCATTGTAGGATCTTTAGTCAAGAGTACCAGACACTGGCTTCCCTTTTATGTCTTGACGACATGGCTGAACTTTTTCCAATTTCTGCTTCAGAGAAGCAAGTCCTGTATGTTAGACAAATTGGACGCCACTTTGTGAACTGAAGGAGCTGCTACCTTCAGGCCAAAATGGTGGAATTGATTTCACAACTGTGTCCTAACACAACATAATTTACAGACTATGTCCTCAGTACCCGCACACACACACACACACACACACAAATCCACTGGACAACGCAAACATAACATATCAAACTCAAGTTTATCTTGCTTGCACACAGAATATATCATGAATACAAGGGTATGTCTTCATAACGTTCAGTGCTCTGTCACTTGCACTCCAACAGTGTTGCTACATGTCCAGTTCACTATCATGGTATCTCTGCTATCTAGTGTTGTACTTGTACATAATTTCTGTTTCTGTCCCATGGTGTTGCCATAAGTTCTGTAATGTTATGATGGTGTCTGTTTTAGTCCATTGAGGTCACCAAATGAAGAGAAGCAATCAGATTGCCTTTGACATTACAATTTGTGATATCAGTCATACATATATTCTGCCACTTCCTCTCTGCTCTGTTCTGGTGATGTAGAGGCAAATATTACACTGCATGCTAGAGCACGTACAACCACTTAAGTCATCTTTGACGCGAGGAAAAGTGGCGGCCTCCAGTGGCTAACAGGCCAGAGAACAAAGCCATAGTGTGGTATGATGCTGGCAAAAGGCAAACTGCATAATTGAAAGAGTTTACCTATTATCGTCATCATTACTATAGTGGACGTGAAGAAGGGAGGACATGAGTTTAAAACGTAAACAATCAATAATCTGTGCCTGGAGTCAGCGGGGGAAAATAGAAGAAGATAAAGATATGGAAAGAAAAACCACCTTGAGAATGAGCAAACGGGGATAGACAAGAATTGTCGTGCCAAACCAAACAAGGTCTTAACCAAGCTTTACTCACGAAGAACGCTGAGGTAAAGATGCTGCAGAGGGGGCATTCATCGGCCAAAGGAGAAAGGGGGGGGGGGGGGGTGTGAGAGAGAATGATCAAAGAAGAACAAGAAAAGAGGGCCACCAGAAGCCCCCTAACTGCCCTCCTCTCCCGGAGACAAAAGAGAGAGCTAAACCAGAGATTGAAGCCCGTGAAGCCTCTGCCATGAATTACAAGCCTCCCCTATTCAGCTCTCGCCATTCAACTCCAGGCTTGGCAGCCCCACTCTCGGCAATCCAGCGGGGTCCCCGGCACAAAGACCAGTCTTAAAGAAAGTGAGGATAACTCATTGTCAACACGTAATTGCCTTCTATCAGAGCAAGGCCTATCTTTTCAGGGCAGAACATCGACCCATTAACCACTCTCCTTTTCGCCTTCGCAGACTCTGTAAGCTTTCTGTGAGTAATTACCTCGCACCCACTGATTTCAGCTTTGTGGTATTGTTGTTGAAATTTGCGTTTCTTGTAAAGCCGAGTACAGCAGTGCAGGAGACAGGCTGCAGTCTGTTACTCTCCTCATTTATGGTTTACATTAAACTGAAACCGCAACAACAAATCCTGACTTTAATCCTGATTACGCATGACACACTGCAGATTTTGATCTTGTGATGTGGCCATTCCACAGCAATTATTCACAGATTCTCTCATTTCCATACTTGATGAAAAGACCGATTCAATTCTATACTGACACTTTTAAAGAACTGTCCAAGTCCCCTTTATGTCTCATTACCAAACGTTCAGTTCGAAACATAATCCAAATCCTTGCCCACAAAAAACTGTGGTAAGAATTAGGCCTATTTTAAAGATTTCAGCCTTCTATCATTTACTTAACAACAGCAGCAATACCATGGACGTACAACTCTACAGCCAAGGCATTGAGTATGTCAACAATCCAGTAGTAGAGGCCTCCTTTGCCAAACCATGGAGCTACTAAAGCCAAACACAGCATGGAATCTCCAACAGAACTTAGCTCACACAAGCTTCAGTTGGCATTTGACCTGATTGTGTAGAATTTTCCATGAATTTACAGTCATTCTGTAACACTAAACCACTCATATTTTGCCTTTTACATGATGAGAGTGGCATATAACACCTTAGAACATTAGGAATATAAAAATGAATAAATATACAAGACTATAGAAGGAGAGTGATTACCTGTTTAAAGGTTAAACTGAATGCAGCTTGGAAAAAAAGAAAGAAATGGCATTCATATGTTAATATGCTGCCCCTAGCCATCAGGTCCAACAAGCTAAGATATATCGTGGACTGCTCAAAAAGAATGTAATATCAAACATTCATGTCTCCGATGGGTCACACACGTCAGCCCTTATGGCCATGTGATGCATACAATATCCAGAGACGAGGCAATAACACAAACCTAATGATGGAATTACATTGTCATTGCTATCTATATCTACCACAAATACTGATGGCAAGATATGACAGACACACAAATTGAATATGAGATCGAATGAATATATTGTATTGCACTACAACATACAATGTACATGATATACAAACAAGACTTTGGAAGAATATATCTGACAATAAAAACAGTGATATGAAATGAGTCTATAATATACTAAGGTAATTAAAATTCTCTGGAATCAGCCAATACTACAGACCATGCATAACAGCATAATTTTGGGAAATGGAGTACTGCCTTCATTATCAGCAATAGTGACAGGCCATAGCTCTGCTATAGACAATGTGAATGGTCATTATACAGGTATGATGCCCAAGCTAGTGAATGTAATATATTAGCATAGATGCTCCAGAGCACTTACTAGCATCTCGACATACAAAACATGCTTCACACAGCTCAGTTAACAGTGCAAGCCAATCTTACATGAATGAGAGGAAAAGTGAACATAACATCCTTTTCAGAGCACTGCTGAAGACCGACCACTGCATGCTCTGAATGAGCACTACAAATTATGGCAAGGAAAATAGAAACGAGTCTAAGTTGATGCACGTCGAGGAGCGATGAAAACAGAGAATGAAAAAGAGGTTGAGGAATCAGAAAAAGAGGAGAGCGAGAGACAGACGGACAGATGCTCACGACTGTGTGCGGATCACAATAAGGCCACAGAAGGGGTTGAGTGACTAATAAAGCAGGGGGGTGATGCGTACCATTCAGAATGCCCATTGGTGTGGTGATGGTAACCTCGGGGACGGGCCGCAGTAAGAGGGATGTCGATTGCATGAGCGTTGCCTCGCTCAGGAGCATTGGTCGCAAATTTATACGTGAATATATGTATATATGTCTGTAGATATCCGAGGCAATTTGACTCCTAGATCCCAAAGGGAAGTTTGGTGGGAGCGTGTAGGGTTCAACAATCAAAATTCATTGCAGGGGGTCCACTGGTAACTAGCACGGCAATGTCTGTCAACATTCTTGTGGGTGTATGTCCGCGTGAAATTTTCCTCCCAAGATCCACTCCTGCTTGTGTTGTACATGCACTGAAGAGCACAACCCCAGAACACCATTGACGGATGGGATGCAACGTGAGTACCACGCCAGCTGTGTCTACGCTTCACACTCCACACCTGCGAAGCCCGTCACATAGTCTCGGCTGTCTTGCTGCTGTGCTCTAGAGAAATGATGCAGACTACTGGCAGAGTATAGTGTATAGTGTCTGACGACGCTTATTGAACGAGGTATATCCCTGAGTGCTGTCAGACTGTACGCTCGGCAGTGGAAGTAGTGGTCACAGCAATCCGTCTCATCTTATGCTGCCGTGGCAACCTGCGTGGTTATTTCCAAACACGAGTCGCGCAGATGCCTATGTTCTCCTAACTCTCTTTCCCTCTTCCCCTCTCCCGCTTTCTCCCCACAAGTCCTACTCACCAGTCAGAGCAGAGGTAGCTAGCTGGGTTGAAGAATTGGGGTAAGTCATTCGAGATACAACAGCACGTGCGAAATGCGGGAAGGAAAGGAAGTGGAGAGCGCCAGAGCGAGTGACAAGCTACGTCCACACGGGCCAAGCAGGAATCCGTGACTAATCATGTCACTTCCACGATCCAACGAAGCTGGGGGCAGGACGTGTGGTGGACTGACGACAGCCCCTCCGCACCAACAGATCCTTTCACTGCACGCCTCACATCTCTCTCCCTCTCTCCCCCACTCTCTCTGTTTTGTTAAATTTTCCGATTTACCCACTAGAGGTCTTTTCCCCTCCATCAACTACCAGCAAATCCTCCCCGTCTTGTTATCACTGTAAAGTTGTGTGCTTCTGTGTGCACGCAAACACATGCACATGCACACACACACGCACACATACAGACACAAACTGCTTTTGTTGTTCTACCACTCTATCTCTTTTTCCTCTCTCTCTCTCTCTCTCGCTCCAACTCTCTTCCTCTATCTCTCCCGTCTGCCTATCTGACTACTTAGCTAATAACCTCACCACTGTAGTCCCTCACTCCTCCCGAACACACACGTTCAGGCCACAGTTTCTATTCAGCGCAGAAAACAGAAGGCTAGTTATTTTAACTCTTCGCCTTTCCTCACATCTCTACGGAGTTTCCTACGATTGGACAAGACACACACACACACACACAGTCACACACACATGGCATACATACACATACAAAGCACAATGGGTGGTGAAGATCAACACCAAGTGCTCCGGATTTGCAGTGGAGTAAGAGAGGAAAAACCAGCAAAATTTACTCCTTTTCAAACAAACCAAATGGTACAGCCCCACAGGGCAGTCAGCATAGCAGAGGGCTTTGTTAGTCATATGCAAATAGTGGGCAGTTCCCATTCAGTTTAACAGGGGTGGGCAGAACCTAGCCTCAAGGAGGGGCATTCAACTGCACTTGGCTGCCAAAAATGAGTAATTACCATGTCATCAGGTCACTCCCTACCCCCCCCCCCCCTCTCTCCCCCTCTCTCTCTGACCCCATAGCACTTGACTCTAGTAAGCTGGGTGCAAATGTGAATACCCACTCCAACAGGTAGCTATAATCCCATTCCATTGTAACCTGAGCTTTATAAGCCCAACGTGCTAATTACATGAGTAATGATGTTGACAAACCCTAAATCCTATTAAAGTGGCCCTGGAGTAGCTGTAGACAGTTAGATGAGCTTAGTCAATGTGATTGATTTGATGACACCCCTCCTTAAACCCTCCCCCCCCCCATTAAATCAAATCCTATACACGATTTCCATGACCCAGCTATGCACTCTGGTTTCCTATATATAACTCAGTGCTCCAGTAATCCTTTCAATTTATTTTAGACAACAAAATCAATACATATCGTGACTGCAACAACAGAGAAAAAAAATGGGAAGAAACATTTATTGTTACACCTTACTTATGCATTCCAAAGAGATAAGTAAAATCTGAATTTCTAAGCAGAGCAGAGAAGATGTGATCTCAGCAGGGACAGACTATCTGTTGTTTTTCCTGTAGTTCAGGAACCCTCAACTATCCTCTTTACTCACCACCTACCTCTTTTCTTTAACCCACTGAAGACTAAAACCTAAATACTGTACAGCAAGATATTTTTGTGGCATGAAATTTTCCGAATTGGAGTCGACAGCCTTTTTTGCAGCATGAAATTTTCGCAAATTGCCACTGGCATGCAGTGTAGCCAAGAATTTTCATGTGCATTTTACATTACCTGAATCTTGGCAATTGCAAAATTCTCAAAATCAAAATGTTTGCAAAATTGAAATGTAAGCAAACACGACTAGTTTTACAGTGTACCCGGTCAGGAATCAATGGGCAATGCCTGTTCTGGTAAAATCAGCTCGTCTTCAATGGGTGAAGTAAGTCAATCATGACACCCCCTCCCCCCCCCCCCCAAAAAAAAAAAAAAAAATGCATCATTCTCTCCTTTTGTTGGACATACATTTCTTACTCAATTTCACACATATGATCATAGTACAGATTTGATTTACAATTTGCCCTTGTCATACAGGATATATTTGATGAAAAAATATGAAATCCTATGCTCAAAACATGAAAATGAACATTGAGAAGATCAAGAATGATGATCATTTTGTTGGTAGCCCACAGGAGATTAAAAAAAAATGAATTTAAAACAAAAAAACTTTGAAAATATCATTGCCTTAGCTGAAGTGACTTTCCACTTCTGGTACCATTCTGGTTCTCAAAACTGGCTGGCAGTACGCAGTGATATCAAAACTGGGCTACAATAACTTGTTTGGTTGGGTTCAACATCATTTCTGTCACGTCCCCCGTGTCCGAACGATTGCTAGTGTTTCTCCCTTCCGCTCCGGGAGCAAACGAAGAGGTGAATTTGGCCCATGCACGTCATTTCCATTTTGGAGAGTTAAGAAAGTGGCTATCTCCAAGGCCCTTGAGTCATGGAGACATTTATCTCCTCATCATCTACACTGCCTGTGCCAACAGGTGTCACTTTCTCACATGGTAGCGGGGATAACCTTATCACCATATTACTCACAGCGCCTCCAGTTTATTGACAACAGGCGAGCAGCTGACAATAACATGCTCAATTCTCAAACGAACCATTTTCATTTCCTTTTTTCTTTTTTTTTTTTGTTGTTGCGCACATAAACATGAGAAGATTTCGGCATGGTGTGAATGCTTGGTGAAAAATTGTCACTCGTAATCACTTTTTTCAAATGCTTCAATTATTTGCGTTTAGATTCTCAAACTGTTCACAGACACTGAAACGAGTCTCCCTGCGACAAAGTGCAAACTACATTCCTCACACCAGCTGCGTTGCAGGCCCCACGGTCTGTCAAATAAAACTTGCAGCTCACAGCATAAATGCATGTTAGTTTACTAGGCCTACGCATGCAAGCACTATACAGATAGCAAAGGGTTTGTCAGAGGAAGTAAATGAAGGTCCAGCTATGCTACTCCTTCAAAGTGTCTCTGCGGTCAATTTATTCCAGATTACATAGCTATATCCAAACCCAAGAAAAAAGCCTTTGGATGACAGGCCAATTCACACAAACACCTCCCCCCCCCCCCCAAAAAAAAAAAAAAAAAGTTTTGGCAACATGACACAAAAACAAAGCTTCTTGTGCATGGACACACACACACACACACACACACACAAACACACACACACACACAAATAGAAACTATTGCAATATGCATCAGTGTCAGTGATGCAAAAGTTAGTTTTTCTTGATTTTTTTTTTTTTTACAAAAAAAAAACCCTTCATGATAGTTCACCTCCAACAGTGTTTGTCAATGGCAAACAAAAGTTGACTTTCTTTTTTTTTAATCCCACAATGGAACTCTGGGCATGAGGCCTTGAAGTGGGGTTGACAAGTCATTGCTAAGGCATGCACAGTTTGAGGATTTGAATATCCCTTCGCTTGCAGTGTGAATGGTGGCAAACAAAATGAATTTTTGCATCGTGATCTAACAACCAGTAACTTGTGTGCAATGGAACTCTTATTTGGCGAAACATGACTCAAGAAACACATTCGGGAGGAGCGTTATGCAACTCTGCTTTCAAAGAACTTGATTCGAATGATTTCTATCAACATATTCACAGTACTAAATTTTCTCCTTGCTTGAAGGCATTTATACAACCTCACAGGCAATACTAGTATCCTCTAAATCTCCAAACAGAAGCAGGTCACAGTTATACAGTGAACAATAGAAGAGAAATGTTAAAATAGACTCGGAAAAGATATAAATATCGACAAGGTGAAGCTAGGGAAAACCAGACAGACCTGATCACAGCGAAGTGAGGGAAAACGGAATGATAAGGCAAAATTTCCCTCATTATTAAACCTATTATGGGATATACAAGATGCTAGTAGGTACTACTGGTACTGGTTGACTCAGGGGCATGAGAAATTAAAGATAATAATGGTGAGACAGAGAGAGACACATACACAGACAAAGAAAGGGGGAAAGTGAGATAGAATACAAGGAAAAAAGCACAGTATGAAGAAAATGCAACCATCACCTGTATTCTCCAGCTACCTGCAACTCGAACAAATCATTGCTCATAAAATAGCTCGGTCTTCAGAGGGACGGACCTCTGCGCCCCTGCCAGCAAAAATGGAGAGTGATCACGACCTACGCCTGGTTTACATCACCACTTACACAAATACTGGAGGATGGCAGGGAGGACAATACAACCCCACAAAAGTAATATTTCAAGGTAGATTGGGACGTGATGGTACATCTGTTGTTATACCGTTACAATGTAAGAAGAGAGAGAAAAAAAAAGAAATATAGTTTCAGTGAAATGCTATCTGTTACACTTGCTGGTACAGTAGGAGGGGAAAGGGGGAATAGGAAGGGGTGCTGATCACATACGCACAGATCTTGATCAAATGTGGAAGGAACCATAACGATTTCGATGAAATGTAATGGTAATCCCCCACAAGGGTGAATTTCGTTCTTATCTGTAGAAGAGAAAAGCAAAAAAAAAAAAAAATGAAGCGGGAGGGAGATTGGAAAGGGGTCAGCTCGCAACCACCTGCACTTTTCTCGCTCGTGCCTCCTTTAACGTTTCTGGGTCATCATCCAAGACCAAGGTCCCTTCTTGAATTGAGGTGTTCCTATTTCTTCCCAGGGACATGGACAACTTAAACAATCGAAACAAAAGAGCTTGAAAACAGGTGGACTTGAAAAAGAAAATCACCTGGTAATGGTAAAAACTATTTCCGGCATGCGTTCACTTTCACAGAAAATGCAGAAAGTTTGGCTCTCCCACCATCTCTGTAACGTTGATTCGTGATAATATATTTTGCGAGGAAATTAAGATACAATGGAAACTGCTGAGAGTGGCAATTGTAGGGTTAGCCACTTACATTATACAAATGATGCATGAGTCTGAGTGTGTCAGTAGGAATTGTGTGCACAACGTAAAGGGATCGTATAGTTTTGGTTGAGACCTAATTTCAGGTTTCTAACATTTTTGGGTCTCAGATAATGAGAAACCTCTTATGAAATATGAAAGAGCATGTAATTCTATGAGGAATTCAATGTTTATTTGATGAAAATTTATTACTTTATTAAGATCACTTTGTTTCACTTTGTTTTTGGATGTTTCAGTCATTCCAAACCCAATTTTCATCAAATAAACTTTGAAGTCCTCTTAAAATGGTATGCTCTGTACTATATCATAAGTGTTTTCTTGGTATCTTGCAAAAAGTTAGAAGCCCAATTCTCATCTCCACCAATACTGTATGAGCCCTTTAACCCATGAGGCGAAGCTGAGTGGGTTTAGGCCAAATTCCATAGTTACCGCATCCACACTATTCCTTCTGACACACAAAAAAACACGTACATCATTTATTTTATAGAACTGTGACAAATTTTGCCCAAAATTCATCTTTATTTAGTCAGACTTCTGACAATTTATAAGTCTTTCTGTTTTGGCTTGCTTTAGATGAAACCATGCACCAGTAATATTACTGATGCATGAAATTTTCACTGATCCATGGTACTGATGCACGGCTAGCCATCTCTTGCCAAGTGCGCAAACACAGGTTACTTGTTCTTACTGTATGGATGGCAAACCATCTCTTGCTAAGTATGTGAACTCTTTGTTACAAGTACGCGCGACATGTTTACTGTGTCTATTGCCAGTGATCAAGCGTGCTGCCAGTAAAAATTTGATACATGGCTCTCGACCAATGAGATCGCTGGATTCTCTCGACATGTTCTATTAAAAGAATTGACTCATAAAAGTTTAGTTCTCCTTCCCACAAAGGGTTAACATTATTTGATGAAATCGTCACGACGTGAAGAAGTTTTCCTCGAATCAAGAAGCATGCTCTGCCATGTGACCTTGTCACACATCTACAACAGCAGGAAGGTCTCGGAAACCAAAGGATTAAAAAAAGAATGGCAAGATTAATGTTAATGCCCTTACACAATATCACGGATAGGGTGTAAGTGTATGGGACTATTGGAATACTGCTTAACCTTACTTAAGTTGGTTGCCCAATACCTCTCGGCAAAGTAGTGTCCTCTCTACCCCTCTGTAAACTGCAGCCTGCGAGTTAGCTTCGTCACACATGTAATTGATGTGCAAGTCCTTCTCCGTGCGTGCCCCGGGTGCAATGCTTGTTATCGCGTTGTCTGATGCACCTAATCACTTTACCCAATAAGCGACAGAGAGTGAAATGGAAAAACAGGCATCGCTCCCCGCCAGATGTGCAGAATAACGAGCAGTATTAACACAGCCCACATCTGCTCAACATATTGCTCTTCAATGAGGTCGCGTGAGAGAGTAAACTCTCCCCTACCCTTAACCCTTTCCATCCCAACTTGACTTTCAGCCACCACCCAGCATCTCAACTCCACCACCATGCTGATCCCAGTTTCCTGGTAGGAAAATATTGCTAAAAACTATTTTGTCTTTCATTCAGAACAGTTTACAATTTACTCCCCCTCCCCACCCTCATTTTTCTTTTCTTACTGATTTGGTCTATATACACTGAACATGCAAAAATTTGCAATCATATTTGTTGAACAGTGACACCATGAATACACGGTGTAGAGCATACAATGAAGTGTACCACTTTATGCTGTTCTGGTGGTGTATAACGACGGTCAAACACTTAGCAACCCAATCTTGTGTCAGCCATACTTTTCTCCAAATGTATAAACATAATAAACGGTGTCACCTTAAATAAACTGCCAATAACAGGAAAACTTTGCACTGCATCCATGCTCTGGGTAGCAATGAATACCGAATAAGTTCTGTAGGTGGCAACCTGGTGGTGACTCAAGTCTCTGGTGGTTGCAGAGACATCTCCACAACATCTCTGTGACATCTCCTGGAGACAAGCTGGGTCTCCAGTGAGTCAGGGGAGAATCAAATATATTTGATTTTTTTTTTTCTCTCCAAGACTCTTTCCAGTCTCCAGCTGGTCTTGGAGACGTCACTGCAACGTCTATGTAACGCCTTCATGAGTTGCGGCCACATTGTTGAGACTAATGGAGACGTCTCTACGATGTCTCCACGATGTCTCCATCAGTTGTAGCCACGTTGTAGCTAGACTTATTTTGTCTTTGGCATCTCTGAAATGTTTCTAAAACCTTGAAGAGAGACCCACAGTTGCAGAGCCCATGGCAACCTACTGGCAATGATGTGGAGATGTTGCGGAGATATCTCCGCCACTGCTGGAGAAGTCATGGGGGCGTCCCTGCGGTTTCTGGGCAAACAAGTTATCATCTTGTTTGAAGACGTCTCCGATGTCTTCTTGGTGAGAGCATAAGCCGCTTTATTAAATTTCAAGTTGCCACGTCTGATCACTCCCAGCAGTGAGTTGCGCTAGTGAGATAGGCCCTTTGTACAGGAAAACACTGACAACTGTGTGACAATGACAACCTAGGATTCCAATTACTTCGCTACCAAGCAGTGGCTGCCAATTCATGCAGCAGAAGGTCACTGCTTCACACACGATGCAAGGTGTCATCATTACCTTTGCTTAAACCACAAATGGTATGTATTGAGGCAAGTCTAAAGTGCACTGGTGTGGATAGGGTAAAATTTGGCTTTTCATGAGAGAATACAAGAAGTAAACTTCGGAGCACTGCAGGAGCTCAGTTTCTTCTGGGAAAGAGAGATCTCATTTCAGAATCCTATGCCATTTCTTCATGATGCTTTTGTCCTCTGTTGATATAGATGTATGTTGTAGCAGAGAGAAATACTGAGTTTTGCATTCATCTGGTTTTTTTTTTTGGGGGGGGGGGTTTGTTTTTTTTTATAGAGCATAGCATTCAGCTGCTCCTCCCACATATTGCCAATGCCTTCTCGAATGTCAAAAGAGGCCCCCAGAATTGATAGGACAATTTCATCATTCAGTGCCGATTGATTCAGAGATGGGAGAAATTACATACGACACACATGCGGCCATGTCCACACACCTCGGCGGCATATGGTCAGCATTGAATATGTGCCATCGTCAGATGGGCTCCCGATCGATTGGCTTGCACAGGTGCAAGCCGTGTGTATGGTTGCCAATTTGAGAAGGCCTAACCCTGGTATCATCATATCCAGGTACCAAATATGTTACAATAGAAACATATTTTCATATTTCTTTCTCTTTTTTTTCCCCCTCACACCTGCTGGCCACGAAACGGGAGCTGCTAAGTACTTTGAACACAGCCAAGTGGTCTAAATGTTGATCATAACATTCCTCATACTGTCTTCAAATTCAAATAAAAAAAAAAAGTCCTGTGTAATGCAGAAATCTAATCTATGTATCCATATTTGTGTGTATATATACATATCTGAATAATTGAATCTGTTCCCTCTCTGGGGTCACCAGGAGCTACCATTTCGTCTCCCAAGGTCAATATCTCATTGCGCATATATTGACCAGAACCAACTCCTCCTTAAGCCCAAGGTTGAGGGCAACCTGTGATGGTTGTATCATGCAAGTTGCACATTACAGCCCACATGATGTGCAATTGCTCCATAGTAAGTATTTCAACGTCCACGACAGATAAAAAATCATTAATAAAAAAAATGGATGTGATATTGAGCTGTGTCTCGACTACAGAGATGGAGTTGGGACTTGCATAGTTGGTATTCTGGTACAAAGAGTGTGCGTGTGTATGTGTGTAACACAGACAAAGAGATCTCTCCCGCTTCTGCCAAACTCATCATACATCTCTTCTGGCAGACAACTTAGCGTTCCAGGCTGGGGGGAAAGTCACAGGTCAAATTCTGGCAAACACAGAACAACCACTGTGCTATCCACTTTTGCTTCTTTTTCTTCTCAAACATTTTGTTGTTGTTGTTGTTTTCCTTGCAAAGAAATAAAGCAAGAGAGAGAGAGAGAGACCACACTATGATGAACTACGAAAGGACAAGTCCACCTTCATATACATGTGGATTGAGTGAATGCAGCAATATTTGTAGAACACATCAGTGAAAGTTTGAGGAAACTTGGACAATCCATTTAAAAGTTATGAAATTATGAAAGTTATGAAGTATCTGCATTGTCACTGCTGGATGAGAAGACTACTAGAGTGTATGATATCACATGCGTACAACCATACAAGGAAAATATAAAGAGAATTTCACAAAATTTTACTTTTTGAAAAAGGTGCACACTTCTCCGACTTGTCACTGACGTATGTTAAGGGTAATATTATTCCCCCTTGCCTTCTGATAGAGGGAAGTCAAGTGTTCCTTTAGTATGCGAGAAAAGTGAAAATATCTTTAATTTTCCTTATACTTTCTTTATATCGTTGTACTCATGTGACATCACAAGCTGTAGTAGTCTTCGCATCCAGCAGAAACTTCAAAAATTCATGACTTTTAAACGGATTGTCCGATTTTCCTAAAATTCTTGCTGATGTGTTCTATTAATATTGCTTCATTCACTCAATCCACACGTCTATGAAGGTGAACTTGTCCTTTAAAAGGTCTGGTTTACCTTTAAGAGCAGTGATTTAAAAAATGTTCAAGATATCACATTTAATGCATATGAGTAGCTCTATTGTAATTTGTATCACAGAACATCCTCCCATATAAAATCTTTACAATAAAGCCTAAAATATAGGGAGATATCAGTATTTTTCCCAATAAACCAAAACTGGAGACGGATTAGTCTGGAAACATTTTTATTATATCTATTGTTCACATTTTGTGTATTTAACAATACTCAACATCGATTATACGGATTAAACTTTTTAAAAGTGGTTATTTTTATACGTAACTCACATTATAGAACTATTTTAAAGCACTAATGCTGGGTTGTGTTTCATCTGCAAATGGTAAATTATGCCTTTAAAGGGAGTAAGTCATCAGATGTTTGGGTTTTTCAACTGAATTTACATTAGTTCACTGAACACCATGGTAAATTTCAAAATCGAACGGGAAGCTGTGGGATGCCCCGTGAGACACGCATGCGCAGAGCACACAATGATGTCATAGAATCATGATTGAAATCACGGTTGCGTTCATGCCGTCTCTGTGATTGTGATTCTGGCAGAATCATGATTCAAAACGCCCTTTTTTCTGAGTTTCAGATCGGCGTTTTGAAAAGCGTTTAAATGGAAAAATCGCATGAACGCAATGCAACTAAACACATTTAGGGACTAAACACGTTTAGAAACGCAATTCTAGTTTCGCATGAATGCAGCCTTAGAAAGCTACTAATAAAGTACCAGCAGCAAGAAAAACAAACCTTCTTTGTACCCACATGTGATATCTGAAAGGATGCTTAACCTATGCAGATCAAAAAGCAGAAATATTGCACATTCTAAGCATAGTATAATCATGATGTCTGATAAAAAAACTTTTTTTTTTTCATTCAAAGAACATAGCAAACACACAAATACTCAACATTGTAAAAACATACTGGTTGGCAGTGCTGCATTGGTAACATATTGTGTGTAACAAAATATACTGGAGTTTTCCATTGGTGGCATCTGGCTATTTAACCCGTTGAGGATGGACTAATTTTGCTACAACACGCATTTCCCATAGACACCTGCCCGAGTATACTCGGGACTCGTCCTTAATGGGTTAAAAAAAATGCTATTAATTTTTATGATAAATGACAAACATTAAAGGTTGTCATATCTTTTTCGTGGCTATCCAACATGAAACTGTTGGTCACTATAATAAAGAATCTTCCTCAACAGATGAAGAGGTAAGAAAGAAACAAAAACAATAAAACATAAGGATGTGTCTAGTGAGTAACATGACACAATGTACTGGTTGCACGGTGGTAACTTTAATACATAAGACCTTTTTTTCCTGAGAATGGAATTAACCCAATCACTTCTTTTTGCCCAAGGCAGGATTATCAAATAGAAGTTGGACAAGAGTGCAAACATTTGAATCAAGAATAAAAGAATCATCTTTATAATCCGAGTTACACATTGGTGTCAACTATACCTCCCAGTTACTTAACACACTTGCTGGCAAGTTTTTCACAACGTGCACATTGACTTTGTTTTGCGTCTCTTCATATTTGTTTGTTGATCAGCTGGTATGGAATTGAGGGATCATGTGACTCAGTTTCCTGACCAAGGCCAAACTAACACTCCACCTTCTTTTTTCCTTTTTCTTTTTTTTTTCTTTTTTGCACACAGGTGATGGTATCTGCAAGGGAACATGGAGGAACAAGGTCGGCCGCAGCTGGGAAGTACAGGTGCACCTTTGGGATACTCATTTGGGGCAGATACACAACAGGGAAGGTCATGAGAGGTATAAAACATACTGCATGCACCATGAGAAATTGGAGCACAGTAATGGTATCACCTTCAGCCCTGCTGCTGCCACAGCTGATCGTGATATCACAGGACCGTCAAGACACAGACCAGCAAACCAACAGGACAACTGTGACCTTTTACTTCCGACAACTCTGTCCCATCTTTGCTCTGAATGAGCTCGTGGCAACATCGGAGTAGTTTGTATTTGGTATTTTGTATCTTGTATTGTGAACTGTGAATTTTGAAGAGTAGGCCTATATTTTGTACTGCCAATACAGACTGAAACTTATTTGCCAAAGCCCTGCAGACAGTCATATCTCATAAAACATGCTGCTCTTGCGGTTACAGGTAGCTATAAATGTTTGAGAATCATGTGACACCAGGGGGATGGGGAGGGGGGTGGAGGTAAACAAACTGTGTAGTCAGATGGCAGCTGCTGCTCAACAAAGCATCTCACTTATTAGTTATATCATATATTCTATATCAAGGTAAAATCAAATGCCACACATTGTATAACAGCAAGCAAAGTAGATATTGTTGCTCTTTTTTTTTTTTTCTTGTTAAATTTCCACAACAAATCCATACAGAAAACAATTGTTTCTGGAAAGATTCTTGAGGGAAAAAAAATGTTGCTCTAATTACTAATTTACATCATGTTTTCTGTTTACTCAGTAATAAAATACTATCGACATTTCAACAACCATATTTTCATGAATGCCATATATTCATCTATTTACCTCTATTTCAAAGGCAAATATCACTTCAATCACTTGTCCACACAACAGGGGCTATCCAGCCATCCTCTCAAATGGAAAATGAACAAACAAACAAACAAACAAACCTTTACCTTTAAAGCACTACAAGTGCTGTTCCTACCTATATTCTAATGAATTCTAAGAGCAAATGAGGTTGTGCAAGTCCTACATTCAACACTCACAGAAGACATCAGCGGTATGTCATTCACCTCACTGAAGCACAGCCAAATATGAAGTCATGAGCACAAAAACGAGTATCTATACTTTTCCTGTGTAACCCATCCCACCTCCCCCCCCCCCTTCCTCATTTGATCTACATGTTTGCACTATGCCACAATTTGAATGCAAATATGAACATTGGAGAGCTCCTAGCTCAAATAACTTTAGCTTAACATGAAATCACCTCGCTTCTCAGAGTATATGACCAGCTGGTTCTTCTACAAGCATAACCCCCTCCCCCTAACATACACATACACACTCACAAGAATATATACGAGGAAAAAATTTATAAACACAATTAAAGGGCTGGTGTAGTATTGGTTGAGGGGAGGATTCAGCTTTTAACTTTTCCACTCAATGGAATGTTAAAGATCATGCGATTCTATTGAAGAGGAATTGGTTTTGAAATGGCTGAGATATCCAAAAACAGAGTGGCACAAAGCAATCCAAATAAATGGTGGGTCCCACCTTTCATAAAGATCACTCTATGTTGAATATCTCAGCCATTTCCAAACCAATTTTCATTTACCGAGTACCTCTGAGAATTGTATGCTCTTTCATATTTCATGAGCGGTTTCTAATCATCTCGCAAAAAGTTAAAATCCGAATCCCCATCTCAACCAAAACTATACCATCCCTTTAATTAACCCTAGCTACAGTAAAAGTGTAAAGTTAGAATAAAGAAATAGACTACAATATGCATTCATGATGTTTATGTGTGTGGCTCTGTGACTACTTCCTTAGATGTGCTTGATTCCTTGCCACTGAACAATACATGCTTCTTCTGACAAATTTTGCTTGTTGGGCAAATAATCGACAGTGATCCCTTTTAATTGACGTAGGCCCTTCCTCTCTCGCCCAGTTCATCACAACCAATTAAGCTTTTATTTGCCTCTGTCTCTGCAAGTTACAGTCAGCTCAAAAGTGTCTTACCTCGTTACGGCCAGTAGCCTACGCAAACTCTCCAGATATACATCTCAACCCGTTGAGGACAAATCCCGAGTATACTCAGGCAAGCGTCTATGGGAAGTGTGTGTTGTAGCAAAATCAAACCATCCTCAACGGGTTAAAGATGCCTTATTTGACCGAGACTTGATGGACTTAGGGAAGGTAAAACACCCGTAGGAATTGACACAGATTACCACAGCATGCACAACTACCGATCGTAAGAATGAACAGAGTTGATGTATGTCATTATATATTACATGTATGTCATGGTCAGGTCTGAATCAGCGATTGAATGAAAGAGAGAAAGATACAAAAAAAAAACACTAACAAGCAAACAAACAAAAAAGAAAACAATGATGGAGAGAAGAGAAAAGATGAAGATGCTGGAGAAGAAAATGATGAAGAAGATAAAAAGATATAGATGAAGAAGAAAGATAAAAAGATGAAAATGATGAATAAGAAAAAGAAGAAAACAATGATGAAGGAGGAGAAGAAGAAGAAGAAACAGGGAGTTAAAGAAATATGTCTGTTACGAGGAAAAATGTGTAGTGAAACAAGTTTGCTCCTGTTCCCCTACATATTGTGGGCGCATTAAAAAACACACCGTCCCCTATCCCTCGGATCTCCCCGGCTGAGATCTGTTGACTCAGGTGGCCCAGTGAAACCACGGCCGGTGCGGAGAGCGAGGCGGCTCCGTGGCATGCGGCCGCGGACCCTCAGCTCCCTAAACACGCAATGAAACCAGAAACCCACACACAGCCTGCACCGGTGATCAAACAATCGGTCGATACATAGCAGCAGCATCCCACAGCAGTGAGCACAGCCTTGTTCTCTTTTACTTCCGCTCCAACTCTTACCGGATACATTGCATTCATCAGCATATGGGGGTACAATGTACGTCTCTCTACATCTACAGCTTCCTTTACCCCTACCCCCCTCCCTTCCATGAATTCCATAATCTTTTCAAAGATGAGACAAATCATACATTGAAGAAGATTTTGATTGGCAATTAACACCCTGAATCCTCTAATAAGTTGTGTCACTGAGAAATTTGAACTTCTCCCTCTTATGTATTTTCTTCAGAGACCGTCAACATTTCTGCTTACGTTAGTGGTCTCCTGCATAGTTCTTTCCTTCATTCCTCTGCTAACATGTAAACATTAGTTCTTTCTTGTAAATGATTTATTCATTTGTGACCAGGTGGGTCTCCATGATGTCGTTTAACTGGTAGAAATTAAATCATGTATTTCATTTAGATAATTTATTGATTGTATTAATTTCAGAAATAAAATGCAAAAAAACAAATTGAATCAAATCAAAATATCTTGATAGGACCCAGATTTCTTTGTGTCAAGCAAACGCTGCCAACCCCTCCCACTCATCAAATATCTGTTAAAGGATCCAAACAAAAGTTATGTCAACAAAGTTCTACTTCATAGGAGCTGTCATGCACAAAAGCATTTCCATTCATATGCCATGGTGCATAGAGTCTACCTACCAACAGTGATACATTGCTTCAATTGCCATGACGACAAAAGACACAATTGCACCTCAATCTGCTTGTCTCCTTCTTCAGCAGACCATTTACAGTGTATTTTTCTCTCTTGGTTAAAGACAAATCATTCAAAGATTCTTCTTGCAAAAACTTAGTCAACTCAGGTCAGAGCTATAGCATACAATAGCCATATTCACACATGCACCTTAAAGGCATAATTTACCATTTGCAGACGAAACAGAAACCCAGCAATGGTGCTTTAAAATAGTTCTAAACTGTGAGTTAGGGATAGGAACAACCAGCATAAAAATTTGAATCCGTGAAATAGATGTTAAGTGTTGTTAAATACACAAAATGTGACCAATAGTTATAATAAAACTGTTTCCAGACTAAACTGTCTACAGTTACGGTTTAATGAGAAAAACACTGACAGGCACCCTCAATAGGCCCATTCACAAACAATGAAAATTTCAATCGTGATCCAAATTTCGATTTTTTTTTTCGACCGTTCATACACAGGGAAAAATCGCACTTCGCAGCAAGGAAAGAACGATCAGTGGCCAAACTGCGCATGCGCGAATCTTGCATGACCGAAGACTGACCCCGCAGTCCCAATAGAGTTTCGCACGCGCTACGAACGATGGGATTAAAAATACCGATTTCCGAATCTCGATCGCGCTCACACACACGATGCTTGGCAAAATAATCACGATTATTCTGAAAAATCGCACTATTAGTGCGAGTTGGATCGCGATAAGGATCGCGGTAATTAGTGAGATTTTTCTGTCCACACTGGAAAAAATTTCGAAATTTTGATCGCGATAAGAAAATCGATTTTTAAATCGCACTTTTTCCCTTGTGTGTGAACGGGCCTTATGATCCAGGAGAAAGGGACATGCTGTGAATACAACACATCTTTGCAGCAAGTGCTCCTTCGTCCGGAACAAATCACTCCCCCTCTCACTTTCCTGCTCCATCTCCTTATGCATCTGACGTCATTTTATACCATATTCCAAACTTAGTCAACCAACTCCAGGTGGAAATCAATTGAAGCTAGTTGGTTAGTTTTTGTTTTGGGCATCACAAGGCTGAATAACGGAACTAAGAAGCCAATGCAATTACTTAGCATACTCTAAGGTTCATAAAGCAGTGTTTTATGCTATTACTATAGAAATGACAGTCATTAATTTGTCAAAAGTGTATAATCATTATGAAAATTAAGAAAGAATAGAGTAAAACGACAATTAACCTTCTCTTTTGTATTGTCAGTTTAACTTTGACAGTAAAGACCCGTGGACACGTGTTAAAAGAATACTGTAGTTTTGCATCTTTAATGCAATAAAAGTCTGCAGTTTCTATTCAGCTTTATATTTTGTTTTGTTTTGTTTTGTTTTCATTTGTGCTTGAATGTTGGTTCTCAATACCAGCACGTTTATTCCCAGCTGTGAAGTACAGATTTATTTTCTAACTCAATAGGCTTGGTTGGTACTGCTCGGCTTCCACATGGTATACCATGATTACCTTTTCCTAACTGTTGCTGGTATTCCTGAGGTGGTGTCATATTTATTTTTTTGTAATCCCTTTCATTTTATTCCCCCCCCCCCCAACAATTGACTTACCTGTGTTATTCTCTACTGAGTCACACAACTTTTCCTCATCACATTCACACTAAATCCAACTTTACAACATATAATACATTTTGCACACAACATAGCCATGTAATAGTGGGTGTGTGTTGGGGGGGGGGGGGGTGGGCAGATTATTCCATATGCCACTTGGGCAGAATCAACTGAAGACTCCATACCATACAGCATACAATTGCTCTTTGTTAATTGGAGATAGCTGGCAAGAACAAGGAGGGGGGGGGGGGGTGGGAGAATGGATGGAGAAGAGACAAACTACATTGTACCAGCAAGGATAAGATAAAGCAACAGAACATTATCTTGTATATTCTGTCGAGGACCAAACTTGTGTGCATATCAATTTCCACTTTTGGAGACATTTCCATGACCACCCTTTTTCTAAATCTCATTTCCACATTCAAGCTCTCTTCTGGATGCCAAGATCTTGCAAGCCACATCCACAAAGCTGTGAGCAATCTCAGACTTAGATTTGTAAACATATGTTTAAACAGCCAGATAAGACCAAAAATAATTCTGTACCGCCCCCCCCCCCTTCGTTTGACAATCCTCAGGTAGCGCACAATTTCACCAAGTTCTCCATTAAACACACATGTATATTGCTCTGCTTGACTTGATAGAAAAGTTTGGCAGCTGAAGACATTGCTCCATATAAAGCACAACATAAAAATCACTTGTTTTGTTTGGGTGAGCACTTCTATAATTAGACTTACTCATATTTTCATCTTGGTGCAGAATATCAAGAACTTCGTTGCCATTGTAGTTGTGCAGAAACTATTCTGTGCCAGAATACCGTACACAAAGTTGTCACTGTACAATGAGATGGAATGATCACTTTACGTCTTTGATGTAGCCACCAGACCAACTAGAAATAGGTTTGATGAAGTTTAGTAGCATTTAAAGGGATCGTACAGTTTTGGTTGAGACCTAATTTCAGGTTTCTAACATTTTTGGTGAAATAATGAGAAACCTCTTATGAAATGTGAAAGAGCATGTAATTCTATGAGGAATTCAACGTTTATTGATGAAAATTGGTTTTGAAATGGCTGAGATATTCAAAAAAGAGTGATTCTAATAAAGTGTGGGACCCACACTTTATACGATCGCTTTGTTTTACTTTATTTTTGGATGTTTCAGTCATTCCAAACCCGATTTTCATCAAATAAACTTTGAATTCCTCTTAAAATGGTATGCTCTGTACTGCATCATGTGTTTTCTTGGTATCTCGCAAAAAGTTAAAAGCCCAATTCTCATCTCCACCAATACTGTACCATCCCTTTAATACATTTTTGCTGACTTCCTTTCCTTCCATCAAATGTGGTCTCGAATTTCACCCGGGATCATACAGCATTTCGATTTCTTTCTTCCTGGAAATGTTTTTATTGAATTCCCATTGCTCCTCTTACTTAACATAGGACAGAAGTGAGAGGTACACTATGTAGAGACTTTATCCAGGTCATGTTTGCATCGTGACCATGCCATGCACAAGGACAGCCAGCTTCATATCTTGTGGTCTTGATGGCACTTTCCATGCAGTCATTCCTGAAGAAGTACCATGGAAATTGATTCTACATGCATCACACACCAGATACCAGAATGAAGCGATCATGGCAGGACAATTTTGCTGGTTATTTGGTAGTATTTGATGACTCTCTTCACTACCAGATTGTGAGAAAAAGATGCATCCATCATATTATGTGCCAATGATTCCTCTACCACAACATTTGTCATTCCTAGCTCCGATGAACTCATCCTCGTTCAAGAAGGTCACATTTTATCACTCATGTGGCTCGCGACCATGATGATGATGATGATGATGATGACACAGCATTATATGCCACCATTTATCTCTAGAAACATTCACAGGTGCCCTGCTCCCACAACATATCACACATCACTTACACAAAGCCATACTCATGCATTTTCTCTGTCTGCTCAGGAAACTTTTGTGGACTTTTCTGTGAAGTTGGTAATCGACAGGGTACTAAAAAATTATTGCCATCTTCAAACTTTTGAAAGCTGCTTTCTTCAGTAAAAACCTGCTAGAAGTGATGGTATAGCTGCTACAGCTGCTGTGCCTTGCATGCTGCAGGTGTAAGTAACATCATCGAGCACAAAAACTCTCTGCAACGACTAGGTCGCAGTATCAAAGGACAAGTTCACCTTCATATAAATGTGGATTGAGTTAAGGCAACAATGTTAGTAGAACACATCATTGAAAGTTTGGGGAAAATCAGACAATCCGTTCAAAAGTTATGAATTTCTAAAATATCTGTACAATCACTGCTGGAGGAGAAGACTACTACAGTGTATGATGTCACATGCATACAACGATATAAGGAAAATAAAAAGAGAATTTCACAAAACTTGACTTTTTTAATAAAGTGCACATTTCCTCCACTTGTTACTGACTTATGTTAGGGGTAATATTATCCCCCCTGACTTCTGAAAGAGAGAAGTCGAGTGTTCTTTTATTATGTGAGAAAAGAGAGAATATCTTGAATTTTCTTTATACTTTCTTTATATAGTTGTACTCATATGACATCACAAGCTATAGTAGTCTTCTCATCCAGCCGTGACTGAGCAGAAACTTCAAAAATTCATAACTTTTGAACGGATTGTCCGATTTTCCTCAAACTCTCATTGATGTGTTCTACTAATATTGCTGCATTCACTCAACCCACATGTCTATGAAGGTGAACTTGTCCTTTAACGCAAGCAGGAAAGTTTCCATGTGACCCTGACCTAAATTAGCCAAAGTGGTGTATGAATTGTAATAACACACCAAACTTTTTACACATTCACTTTTGTAGCTGGTTTCTATGCTTCGAATTGTATTTTGATGATTTCGATAATGATTTTGTCCAGTGATACAAAATATGGTGTATCTATATGTATTGTACTTGGTTCGTGTCATGGTATATGCAAAGTAGGTTTAAATTTAATATTTAAACTCGAAATCTCCAAAAAGAAGAGAAAAAATGGAGAAAACTGTTATATTTAAGGAATCTAAGGACTTGTTGAGGAGTTGCTTAAGTGATATACTACAGTATTCAACATGACATAACAACAACTTCTTCAGAGGCATTTTTGTTAAGATGACTGCTACAGCATCAATCAAAGTTGGTGCTAAGTTTCTATTTTAGTTCTAAAATGCACTAAATCAAAGCTGTAGGGAAAAGGGATAGAAGAGAAGCAGAGAACACAATGTAGTTTACCAGGCGGGACTACAACATTTTTTCATTTCGAAAAGACGCAAGACTCTTGACATGCAAACCTGCTGATGAAATTGAATAATCTTATCATTCACAAAGCATCAATTGTCTTAAACTAACATCTCTTGTAAATGTACAATGTCTACCAGTAATCTATACAACAAGGAGGTCTATTTACACCCACATTCTACATCATAAATTCAAACTAGAGGGCCATTTTGCAGTTCAGGAAAATAGCCCGATATTATGAGTGTGCATTTTCATCAGCTTGAAAATAGCCCGCTTGGGAAAATTAGCCCGAAGTTGACGCATGCATACTTTTGAATCATCACTCGGCTTGCAAGCGCGCAACTTGCTCAGCCACAGAAATCTACGTTGAGTTCTGGGGCTCAGTGCATGGTTCAAACAATGGGATTGAGAAAATTTCCAACTGATAGAGCCACAACCTGAATAGTGTGCAAATTCCCAAATTAGTATGCTATTTCACAAACTAGACCAAGATTTTTGGGAAAATTTTCACGATCAAATAGCGCACTACTTGCATCTCCACTGCACAAATAGTGGGTTAATTTGACATCGGGCTATTATTTCCTAACCACAAAATAGCATGCTTTTTTGAAACTTCAGTCTGACGAAGACAGGCCTATGGCGGCTTTCACTGTTCTAACAATAATTTAATTGTGAAAGATATTAGCTTGACACAGACTTAGATCACATCATTTGTCAGGGAGAAGCTTAAAAAAGAACCCCACTCATACATGGCTAAAGCATTCAACTCTTAAAACACATCCTGAAAGATGTCATCAAAACTGCAGTTATTGCTCGGTCATTTCATCAAGTTCACAGACTGATGAAAACTGAAACCCGATGGGCAAAACTAGAGAGGATACTGAATTTGATTGAAGTCGTTTGAACCGACTTACGCCCTGTGACCACCAAGAAGGCAATGATTGCTTGGTCCCAAGCATCCACTGGGCTGACTACTCAAAGTCCCGTGGTATTATGGTCTTAGCAATGACGACAAAGTTCCTCGCCTGGAGGCACACCCGCTGCTGCCAGGGGACTTGAACCTACGACTTTGTGATTCATAGTCTGCGGTCTTTTCCACCCAAGGACAAAAGCCACAACTGTTCCTCCTTCCCTAACCACTTGCTCCATATGCATAATACATAGTTGCTGATTTGAGAGAGCAATAGAAAGTAATTTCTTTAAAAATGTTTTGCCAATTTAAAAACAAATTTAAGAATTAGCAATTAAATGGCTTTTGATGATTATGTAATAAATTATACATATATATATATATATATATATATATATATATATGACACAAGGGTTCAAATAAAAGAATTTGTTTAATATGAAATGAAACACAATTAAACAAGTAAAAAATTATGATCAGGAGATATGGTAAAACCAAACACACACACACACACACACACACACACACACACACACACAGTACAGAGTGGGTCTTGGGACATGATGGCTTACTAAAAAAAAAAAAAAAGGTCATGAACTACTTTCGTGTATCTAGTAATAGTCAATCCAAAGCTAATAGGCTCACCACAATGCAGATATTGGTGTGCAGAATGGCCCGTCTTTATGGCTCCATTACAGTTGCAGAAACGACCCGAGATATTTCTAAGCGCAAAAATGGTGGAACAGCCTCTTGTGGTTTGCAACGTTGGCAATAGATGAAATGAATGAAGGAAAAAAATCCCTCACAGATGTGAAGTCGATGGAAAAGAAAGTTCAACAATATCGCCTCAAGGTACACGTCACTGATTGCCCTGATATGACTACCCGCATTTCCTCGATATGCTATCAATCTAATACATGTGACACAAAAGCCTTAAAATTTAGTACACCGGTGCGATCTGCTGGTATATATGCATAGGGTGTCAAAGAAAAACAAATGTGATAAAATCATTTTGTGCAGCCTGCACAATAGCTATATGTTTTGAATAGCAAAGAATTGCAGAAAAATAACTGGCTAATGGTTCGTTAATTATTCACACCTGCTAAGACATTTCTGGAGATATTCATTATCAGTCATGTTTGCCTATAGATTACTTTGGCTTGTCTGTCTCAGGGATTTCAGCAAACACTCGCTGAGATCCTTCACATTTAAAATCCTCATACCATGGTGATACAATGCCATTCTCACAGGACAAATCGTCATGTGCACAGATATAGCAAAATAGTTTCAGGTTCATCTTTCTCTCTTAGTCTTACTCTTGGAGATTTTTTTTTTTTTTTTTTTGGGGGGGGGGGATGACTAATACCCAATTTTTAAACAAAATCCAACACAGGAGGGCTCCTGAAGAGCTTTGACTTGTGTCTCTTATACAGAGTTTGTTTATGAAAATGTACAGTCACTGCCCGACGAGATCATGCATAAAGTGGCCAAGAGAGGTGCACGGCCTATAAACTGTCATGGTAATCATCGCGCTGACAGGAATTTCAAATACATGCACAGCACACACAGCAGGTATTGCTTCCGGAGCATTCTAAACATCGATGACTGTGTAGACAGGAGTCCAAGGGCTTCAGGAGCACTCCTGAATCTACCCTTGATTGCTTCACAGCCACTCTGTCTGCTTATACACAGTTTAGACCTTTACACCACTCAACTTTTATTTTGATATCACTCTTACACTCTACAG
Source organism: Diadema setosum (assembly GCA_033980235.1). NCBI lineage: Eukaryota > Metazoa > Echinodermata > Echinoidea > Diadematoida > Diadematidae > Diadema > Diadema setosum. Next base: position 16,907,142 of record CM067066.1, on the reverse strand, counting down.
CAAAATAAAGATTTTGTGTTTATTTTTACCTCAAAATTAAGATTTTGTGTTTATTTTTACCTCAAAATTAAGATCTTGTGTTTATTTTTACCTCAAAAAGGCAAATGTGAAAACACACTCAAGTGTATATGATCCTGACAGAAATAGACTTGGAGCTGGAGTTGATCCAAACATGCAGCAAACCTTAAACACAGACTATGCTCCTAATCTACACCAAAATACAAACAAAATGAAACAAAACACAAAAGGGTGCCGACTACTGAAAACATCCATTTTAATTTTCCATGTTGTAGTTTCAACTGCTTTCAATGACCATAATAAACAAACACCCCCCCCCCCACATACACACAAATCCATTATGTACATTGTATATGAGATTTGTGGTTGATAAAAGTGGACTTATAAAACACACACGGATACACACCAATATAAACCCTCACAAAATTTAATAAATATGTCGCCTGACTACTTGGGAATAACAACTATAAGGTCCCATGTACCAATATTCCAGATCCCACCCAAATCATCCTTATCAAAACCCCACTCTGACATACACTGCCAAAACTATATCTGTGTCTTGACTACACTTGTCTTCTTAAGATGTAAACATACCCTCTTCATATATGTCTTGGTCTTTTTCAAAATCAAAATTGATGGGTCTGGCCAAGCATCAGTTTTCATGTCAAAGACATTGCACCCTATATACAGTCTTCTTTTCTTCTGATACATTTATGCTTAGGTTACAACAATCTGAGCGGATCGGCAGAGAAAATGCATGCGTGGCAAGTGAAAAAAGAGAGCAGACAATCATCGAGTATATAAACCAAAACATTCAATAACGGGCCGCCCGCACCTTCGACAACGGATTTCTACGCAACTGCCAGCAAGTCTTGTGAGATGACGATCATGTGAACCCAATGGGGCAATGATACTACTGTTGTGGTGAAGAGAAAAAAAGGAAAACAAAAAAACGCTAAGAAAAAAAAGAGCAACCACTTGATGACAACAACAGAGTTCAGACCTAAGCTGGAACAGTACCAGTAAACTCTATTAACATAGAGCTCATCTGCGGCAAGTTTATCACTCAGATCCGCTAACCCTTCCAGCCTATCCCCCTTTTAGCGAGATTCATCAAACTCGGAGGCATGCATTTAGAAAGTTGTCGGCCCATGTAAATTTCTCAGTTTGTCAATGAAATATTTCATATGCAGTTCTATGTTTGCAGTTATAAGCTTCTTAGACACAAGCTTTCTTCAAAGACCCTACTGTTTGTGTTATAATGATTATTAGCAAAGATCCAATGCCGAGTGCACCGGAATCAGGGCCTTTTTTTTTTTTTTTTTTTTTGACATCATTTATTATTCATGAGCCTGGAGAAAGCTCAACCAGTGGACCCCGCTCCAATTCTTAATTCAGTCAAAGAATAACTCCATTGGTCACTGCGACCAATAGAATGGTCAGATTCAACAATTGACCATCAGTGAGAAATGTATAGGCTATGCATATTAAGCTTCTTTAAATAGTTCTGTATACATCAAGAGATTTAGATGGTCATCAAATGGCTTCTAGATGGGGCTTCCCTATCTCTGGTTTGCTTTCAGACTTGCAATAATAAGCATCAAGTAAGCATCACAATATATATATATATATATATATATATATATATATATATATATATATACACTTTTGAAATGACACCATCACTCCAAGTTGTAGCTTAAAAATGTTTAAATACAGTCAAGCTTGCCTGAGTCATATCAATAAAGGGACCACAGAAAATCCTTTGATATACATGAATTTGACTTACACAATACAACTAACACATATATTCATATCCATCTGGGTTGAATTCTATTTTGACTTAGCCATTTTTTGACTTGCAACAGGAAGACTTAGGCAAGGTTGACTATATGACTGCTTTTGGGAGTACACTGATCCACCCAGTATGTGAGAATCAAAAATGTTGCACTCTTACGCTTGCAGATGCCACTTGGCTGACCTGAAGCGAACCACACATGACAAGGGCATGGATAAAACCACCCATATGGTTACAAATAACTAAGGAAGATAATCATTACAGCTCTTCGTGATTGCTTGAGTAATGGCCCCACACAGCACGTATGTATTTTATTTGGACAAATGACTGGAGAAATTACCCTAAAGACAGAGCAAACGGACGGATATTGGGAATGACAGTTTCAGAAGTTGGAAATTTGATACCAAATGACATTAGAAATATGGTCTGTATCTGACATCCATGGATTTTCAGCATCTTTCTCTTGACTCTGGCAAAAAAAAAAAAAAAAATGTTCATTATTGGAAATATTCAATTGAGTGTGATACATTTATTACTGTCATATGTTTAGGACCAGTCAACATACGCTTGGAAACAGATCAGTTAGTAAAACTTCCCTGGGTGGAAAAGAAAATATAAGAAGAAAGGCAACATCATCCTGGTGAAAAGTGAGGGTAGACCGGTGGCTGAAGATGCAGTTAAAGTTAAACGAGAGAGGAAAAAAAAAAGAGATAAAAGGACACGTCAGAAGTAGTACCAGTAGAATTCTGAGTGGGAACACATGGCACGTTAAGGTCATGTTTGCAGTGAAAGATGCGGGATGGAGACCTGGTCAGTGCTGGCTTGACCAACAGTGCATTGTCCGAGGTTTCAGTTATTCAATGCAGGACTTTCTTCTTCACTTACTAATCTACTTCATAAAAAAAAAAAGATACAGAAAAAAGGGAAGAAAAAGTAAAACAAAAAAAATGCTAACTGATGTCCAAGTTTTCAGTCAGCCAACCATTTGCAACTTGTTTGTTCACAACTCACTGAAAAAACAGAAAAGTTGCACATTTTGTAGCAATACAGCTGTAGTAGGGATCGCTCAAAAAGGCCATAAAACACCTAGGCCTATACCCAGAATTATGACTGAGCATCATTGGGACCAACATTTAAAATCTGCTTGTCAGAAATAGACTAAATGCCTGAAATATGTTTATATTTTGAGTAACATTAAGTGCTCACATGTGTAATCATTGCACCCTGGTAGTGTCACAGTTTGTCTTTGTTATCAACATACAGTATATGCCAGCAGGCAGATTATGTTCTGATAGTTAATACAAAAATTGCAGTAGATGCACATAACATTCTATACCCCTCTAGTGAGGTTGGGTTGCCAATTGGTACAGAAAACCTGTGTTTTACACACTGTTCAAAATCTCTCATACCGGAAGGGTTAAGGAACTTGCATGTTACCCAAGTATAAAAAAAAAAAAAATCCATTCAGTTTTCCCTCTTAGCTAAGTTGGCATCAACTTGGGTTTGTAGTCATCACAAGCAAGTGACAAAGCATGTTCGTTCATCCCCCCCCCCCCCTAGCAAACTGCTTTTCTTCTACAACATGGCTTCAGAAGTTGGCCCCTTGATACACCAATCAAATCAAATGCCTACCTCTATCATCTAATATTCACAATATGACTGGGACCCCCCCCCCCCCCCCCCGACTCTCACTATGCACTGTTTAAAATACAGTCCATGATCTGGCAGTGACACCATACTAATGCCATACTAAACCATAATATGCTCAGCAGCTGCAAATGCACATAAATGAATGCATAAATACAAGATCATACAGTCACACATACTATTTCTTCATCCTAAAATAAAACTCACTTAGGCTTATAATGCATTGAAAGTCTAAAGTGTTCATTTCATAGCAAAGTCGACTGCATCAAAGAACACACACCATTTTGAGTAACATACACACAGCATGTATGCTTTCCATTCATTCAACTGAAATCCTTGCTACAAGTAATTATTTAGCTCTGTTTCAATTTGCAATATATGCATCCCCCATCCTGCAATGATTCATTCATTGTTTGTTTGTTTGTTTGTTTTTTTTAAGGTGACTAACAGGCACCTTCAAACAAATAAGAAATTGCCAGTAAATAGTATTTTTCTTCCATATCTTTTTTTTTTTCACTGTGTCAGGCTTTCACAGGAGTTCGGACGACGGAAATCGAGCCACATGGAGGCAGATCTGACAGGAAAGAAAGAACGGCCCGTATGTAACTCCCACCAAGTTCTTGACTATGATGCGGACTATATGAAATTTCACGATGAGCGCAACAACGCATCACACCGCATCACTTCCTCCCCAAAACAGATGTTCTTGAGAATGTTTGTGGTTGGTTTATTTTTGTTTTGTTTAGTTTTTGTTTTTGTTTTTTCGTATCTATTATTACCGAGCAGGCGATTCTTTTGTCTTGGTGCCATCACATCTCTGCAGAAGAACACAAGCCTACCCTCACATTTGCCTGCAAGTCAGCTGATGCAAATCTGATCCCTTGATTTGGAGCATGGCCAGTTTTTGGTCGTCGTCCGATTAGAAACAACTGTCAAACAATTCTTTCAACCAGCCATGCCCCTTCCACTCTAGAGCCCTTTCCGCCTAGAAAACAAATAAAATGTACAGCAACCCTGCAAAGAAGATGAGACGAGTGTTTTCTATTCCTCCTGACAGGAACAATATGCCACATTTTCAGCTGATGCGATGACATGTGACTATTCAGTTCTTCACTCTGCACTGCACAGGGTGTCAGGTTATTATACCATTCACAATTTATTTCACTTGGCGAGAGCATTGCTCATTGGCCATCTAACACCTAGTTCTTATCCTGAATTATTTCATGCCGTTTTTTGTTCCACTTTTTTGTTTCTCATTTTTTGGTTCAATCAGTAAAGCAGGATTGCTCAATTATGTTGAATAATAATGACAGCGTTCTTGGCATTATTCTGTCCCAAGCTCACACACATATTAGATGGGATATGATACATATTGGTAAACAATCAAATACATATTTATTTGTTGTTGTTGAAGCTGTCAAGAAACAGCTACTACCTTAGGTACCATCTTCTAGATGATTCTGGGATATGTATCTTTGTTCTCTCTTGTGACTTGGGTGTACATTCTGAAACAACCACTGCCACATTTAGATACATATTAATACAGTATTCACCGATACCAAGCAGGTGTAAAACTAGGCTAGTACATGTGCCTCCTTGTTCATACCATACTGTACCTTATTCAGACTTATCATTGCTTCAACTAGAATGGATAAGAGAAGGGTGTTACTTCAAGACACAAACTCCATTCTGAACATGATATGCAATGAATTGGATCAGGCATTTCATGATGATTGTTCATCCTCAACTATTGTCTTTATCCAGATCGTTCAGAACTGGGAAAATAGCATGCATTGCATCTATCCAGCATTTTTACAGGTGCAAAGTAAATATATCCTAAATAATTTAGCAATCCTGCTTTACTGATTGAACCAGAAAAATGAGAAACAAAAAGTGAAACAAAAAACTGCATGAAACAATTCAGGATAACTAAAAAAAAAAGACAACAACAATAACAACAGAGAGACTTGGACAGATCACAACGGTCATTCCAAATTCTGTCATCTACCTTCATGCCACGACCTCTAACAAGCTTGCTCTCATGAGGAAAAAATCTAACAATTTGAACAAGATGAAGCAGATATTCTAGCACAAGCAGGACCAGCTTACAACGGGTGATTGCAAACCGTCCAATCGTATTTATTTGGGTTTGTCACTGGGTCGGGCGGATTCGTTTCTGGAGCAGGATTTTCCTCTTCCCACAATGACGTCTTTTTGAGGGCATCGATACGGTTGAAACCAGATGATCCCCCAAGGTATACTGTTAGAAAATGCAGGTACCCAATTTAAAGATCAGGTAGCTGTCTCTTGACAGCTTCAACAAACAAATAAATAAATATGCATTTGATCGTTTATCAATATAATCATATCCAAATCTAATGTGTGTGAGAGCTTGGGACAGAATAATGCCATGTCGAAAGAAGCTGTCATTATTATTCGACATCTTCATTTGACTTTTCCTTCACCGAACTAAATATTGTCTTTGAATAACCCATCTTGGTATATGCCACCAGACCTGGGCTATTGTAAAGCAGAAATTTCTCCACACTTATTGGTCATTTCCCTCCCCTTCTTCTTCTTTTGACAAACAAAAAAGATGATTTCCTCTAATTTTCTGCTCACATGAACTCCTAAACCTGTCACTACCAGCAAGATGGAGAAACACATCACACAGAATCAACCGGTGGTACTATTCACATTATCTGCTAATATGCTGAATTAATAACTTTTTGAGGAACACTTAAGAGGAAAGATATTGCAAGCTGCAAATGTGAAGGGAACACCATGAGTAACTCAACACATCTTCCTCTGAATTTAGAGGGATTGTACTTGTTTTGGCAAACACACCTACAGTGTTTGAAGTTTTGATTTATAAAACTATCTTATCCAGATTTATCTCCAAATTTGAGGACCACAGTGAAACAAGTTGTTTGTAAGTTGGATGTGAAATACTGAATCTTTCATAGGTTTCATAATATGTGTTTTTTATTAATTTTTTTTTTCAATCCTATCTTTAAGACATATCTCTGTGGAGAATCCTTTATTGGTTTCAGACCAATATACATTGTACATGTACAGACCTCACTTAGGGTGCGAACTTATAGACCAACTACACTTGTAGCTATAGTGACTGGATTCACACTGTCCATATTTAGGGCTACCAAATGATTTAGGATTAGCCATTCACAGAGACCTGGCTTTCTGATGCTTTCTGCTATATAGCAATGCTGTCACAGAAGTCATCTCAATCAACACAATTATTGTCAAGGTTTTCTGGAAGAATTCAAACCAACACATTAATCATATAATATTCCCCATGGGATAAAGTTAGAAATATCTCCCAGGGGTATTTCATCCAAAACTGTTCCAAGCATAGGAATGATTTTTGGGGAATGATTTTTGAGGAAAGAAGGACAGCATAAATCAGTGAAATGTTGAGAAAACTTCTGAAAAATTTGATAAAAATGACGAGGAGACTTGCAATCTAGCATAAAACTCTTGGAATATGGGGTTTACCCTTACGTCAACACTGGCAACTTTCAGGTCTTGTGTGTGCTAAGCGGGAGAAACTTGGGGAAACATAATCTACAACATTAGATTATTTGCCCACGAGATTACAGTCTGTGTAATGAGTTCTAAAATGACTAAGAACAGGAACATAATATCAAATTAATGTTGTACACTTGTGGGCATGGCTGTGTTGTGGGCTATAAAGTTCCCTTGTCTTTCAAGTCACACAGGCTTTTACTGATACATCCTATTCAATTTTTCTGAATTGTTATTGCCATCTTTGCACATATCATGTTATCAATACATATATACTTCTTGAATTTTTTTGACCTGAAGAATCATATAAATCGAACATTATTGATTGATTTCTAAAAACAAAATCAAAACTTGGTACCTGAAACAAGCTTTTGCAGAGGGTGTTTCGCTCTATATTCTATCCCTGCTAAACCAACTGCTCTTACAACCAATTCATTCTGATTTGGCATGTAAGGCCTTCATCCCACTCACCGGCTCTGCAGACATAGTAACCACTGGGTGGGACGGTCTGGATGTGGGTGGTGAGCGATTGTTGCCCAAATCCTACCATCATCTTCAGAGTGTTGTTGGATTGTCCCAACTGCCACGCCCTCAAACTGACAACGGAGGGGAAAACTCTGTCCACAAGATATTATGATTCCACTCTTTGGCTATCTGACACCGACGGACGTCATAGTCTTCACAGATTTCAGTCACTGGCAGCATCCAAGAGGAGTGGCATCTGATTTCAAAAGTTTTCTTTCTTTTTCTGTTCCCAGAAAATGCACAAAATAATAATAATAATACACAGATATCAGCTCAACTGACGACAATGAATAGTGGAGAAAGACTGACAATGATGTAGTAAAATGCTTCCAGTCTCACGTAAAATTGCGGGAAACTTTTCACTGATGCTTCACCAAACACTTCTAATCTTGACAGGCTCCAGTGATCAATGTTGTGTGCTAGCTGTCGAGTTTGCTGGAAGTGCTAAGGTCTAAGCCCAATCGCCTGTGAAAGGCACACATGTCACCCCTTCCGGCACAAATTAGTTGCAGTATCAGACCAAACCGAACCGTCCTGCCATGTGCCCCAGAGATTTTTGACCTTAAAGAGTAAACATTCTCGCATGGGGGAGACATCTTAAGAGGATGAAATAACTGAATGCATATTCACACATGGCAACAGTTGGCTGCCTGTTCATCACTTCCAGATAGAACAGCATCACCAATAAATGTCTGCGAGGATAAAAATCATGATGCAGAAATGTGGGAGGTAACTTCCTGGATTGTTACATAACACTTCCGCCCTGATTTACCTCAAGTGGTTTCCCTCCCTTACCCCCTCATGATTTCTGGTTGGCCCCCGGGCATTCCTACAATATGCCATTGTGCAGACTATTGAGATCTGACTATGGCTGCTATGTCAGGTACTCTATGTGAGGGACAGACTACACCACACTATAATGAGGAATATGATAAGTTTGTGACCCAGACACTAAGAATTCTGATCCTCATTTCCGATGCACAAGTTCCAGAATGTTCTCCTCTTATTTGTATTATGAGTATTACTTGATTTTTGCCTATGAGATGAAGTTTGTCTCCTACGAGGTCAGTCACCTCTTCTACTCTCTTCATGAGAAGAACATTATAAACAAAACAAAACAAAACAAAACAAAATATTCCTTAGAATGACATCATCACAAGTATGTCCTAACTAGTACCAGACAGGTGGACCATCAATGCCAGCAATGGAGGATGTCCTACTTCCCCACTTCAGAAAAGATAATAGAATTCCTCTCTATCTCTCACCTGTCCCAGCATCTGTCATCAGTGACTTTTATTTGTCTCTTAACAAGTTTTAGGCTAATGAAATGCTTGCTATCATTTCTCTCTCCCCCTTCATCTTATATGGTTTTGCCAACTCACAAAGTCACTGCACAAAGTTCTACATTAAATGTAAAGTTTACCCAGTGATTTGAAAAAATGGTTATCACATTTGATGCATACTGATGTATAGGTCAGTTGTACCACAAAACATCCTACCATATAACAATTTTGCCATAAAGCCTATGGTAAAACATAAGGAGATATCACAATTTTTTCCAATAAACCATAACTGTAGATCGTTTATTCCAGAAACAATTTAAACTACATTGTTCACATTTTGCACATTTAACAATACTTAACATTGATCATATACTAATTAACATTTTTACATCTGTCGCTTCTATCCCTACTGCACATTTTAGAACTTTTAGATTTTGAAGCACTAACGATGGGTTTTTGTTTCATCTGCAAATGGTAAATAATGTCTTCAATGCAAACAGAACATTTACAAATCAGTATTACTGCATTCTTTCTAGTCAGGAATTCTGGCATTTTGTTTTTCTGTCTTCAAAAAGCCCATCAGTAGAATGGGATTATCACACAAAAATTAAGTTGGACTGCACCCAAAACTCTCAAATGTTAATAACTCTTTAAGTTAAATATAATTTCCCTACATGAAATTGTGTTTGGACTGAATGTCTTGACTACTGCAATAAACTTCAGGAATTAAAATGCAAGGTATGGGTACTCTGGATTTATATCCAGATATCACTCTTCAAGTGGAATGAAACAGAAACATCCAATGAAAGGTCATTTCTGTCCAAAAAAAAAAAAAAAAATCAGCTGTTCACCAGAAAACTGATTTTAAAAAGAAGAAAAAAAAAAGGTACAGAAAAGCTGGTAGCTTTCGTGAATGTGATACCATTTCTTCCAATGAGTTTGTGATGACAATTAATGGACCCAGGCAGCTAATTTGCACAGGGTTGATGACCCCATTGCATTTGAAGCAACCCCCAGCACACTGTACAAATCACAAATAATGAATGATCGGGCTCAAAGTAAATTTCACATTATACCTTGCATCTGCAGCAGACTACTTTAATGTCCTGTCATATGTGCAAAAGTTCACCACAGGTGGCAGTATACAGATTCCAGCACCAGAGTATGCCAACAAGGGTGACTATTATGCAATATATTCTAACGACACATGTTTAAAAATATGTGTTGTAAATGTGGAAATAGCTAGGGGAAGAACAGTTATCTATCCTTTCCTTTATCATAGACAGTAAAGAATGAATTGGCTGCATATGTCCTAGATACTCCCAGATGTTTTGCTGGCTGTTCTGCATGAGACATATCTTGGCCTAATTTGATAGCACATATCCTTATCACATTCTTCTGAGGTATTTAGGATGTCAAACACCCCTAAATATTCCTGGCTAGCCAATCATAGACGTTGAAGCTCCTTTACATCCCAGTCGGGCAATTTGACCCAATATTGTATTATAACATGTGCAGCAATTTCACAACTGAATGTTAGTATCCATTGGGGATAAGGTTGGCCATAAATTAAATAAAAATGGGAGGATCTCTATAAAAACAAATATACTGGTTATAAAACACACACACATGTACAATAAATAGTCCATTATTCCCACATCTTATTCAGAAGTCGGCCCTTAAAGAATGTACAGAAATTGAGATTGCTCCATAAAGGCTACAATATATGCAAGTATCCATGTTGATAAGACTTTAGAACATTATTTCATGGTTTTCTCGAAAAGTGATATCTTCATTTGGTAACTCCATGCTAAGAAAATAATGATTGCTGTTCCGTCACTGTAATGAAGACATCTTTTTTTTTGTTAATACATTCTTTCTTCTCTACTTATATGGAAATGAGAAAATTGGCTACTGTAAAAGTAGATATTTTCGCGCGACTAATTTTTCGCGCTTGGTCGGGTGAGAAGAGCTTTTTTGGCCGGGTTTTTAATTCCGCGGAATCAAGACATCAACTACTGGATCATATGGCATGCAAAAATATTCGCGTGATTTTATTTTCGCGCTAGGTTCTGGTTGCGCAAAATACGCGAAGATTTCAACACCGCGAAAATTTCCACTTTTACAGTAATTCTCTTCATGTAATCATAGTGAAGACGAAAAGAAATATCGCAGAATGTTAAAAAAAAACAAAAAAACTCTATGGTCTGAGCAAATAAAGTTATGATGACATTGACATTGAATATCTTTTTTTTTTTCTGTTTATTTTTTTCAATTACAGAATGCCCACAGGAGGATATTTTGAACAAATAATTCTGATGTAAGTTACCCCCCCCAAAAAAAAAAAAAAAAAAATCAAGCCTTTATTTGTGCTCTAAGACATAAACTTGTAATAGATGGCTATTCAGAAAAAAAAAATAAAAGAGGTTGCAACAGAGTGCAAGTTCTTCCATGAGGATATCTCCTTAACATAGATGGTAAAACAGTGATGTTGATTAGCATTTGCCAGACACTGAGTATAGAACATAACATAACTGCTGGCTTGTTCAGCTGCATCCTGCATTCAAAACTTTTGAGGCATTTTCTAAATACTCAACAAAATTCCTGTCCATGCATCTGAAAACATATCCTGATGGCAAGTCTGTCAAGAAGTTCATGGTCAAGAATTCACCGAGGTTAGTCACATGTCCAAATTGAAACACGGGAGTTGACCCTACACAGCAATCACTAGATGACCTCCATTGACCTCACACACAAAAACACACTCATAGAGTTATTTCATTGGCACTGTTCACCAAGTTCCTAAGGCTGTTACCGGAGCTAGCTGGCAAATGAAGCAGATGTGACTATCCGGAATGCTCTTCATGTCACGGAAGGTTCTTTCCTGATGTTACCAGGTTTGAATGGAATGGGATCACTGCTCATTTCGGTCCATTTGTCATACCGCAGACATCCTTTGGAGCACAAGGATGCACCACACTTAAACTGTAATATGAACAAGCTCTTCTTGGTAGTTTGATTCATAAATACTTTTTTCCGATGGTGTGATCCATGAAGTTACATAAAAAAAATTCAGTAAATTGCACGTACATTGTACCTGCAAGGTGTGTAAAACTTAATGTGCATGTACAACACACACACACACACACACACACGCACGCACAAACATGTATGATACATGTATGTATAAATATATGGGTTGAGTGACGGAATGCACAGATAATCTTTTTTCACACAGTCCCAGGTGAGAGGTGAGAATTAAGATCACTGACAATACATGAAGCACTAGTTCACCAAACAAGCCCAATATTATGTGGCAATCAAAACTATTTTTTTTTGCATCCATCATGGTGTACACAAAGCTACAGAGATTGCGCACATCAGGACAAAGGCAACTATCCAGTTACAACTGTGCTGCCTCCGTGGTTCCACATCTTCCATAGATAACTTCAAGAGACCTAAGAACAACAGCATCAATCACCATATGCATGGCTTTGTTTAGATGACATCAACCTCTTACTCTTGCTCACTGGAGAATGTACCTTGATAGAATTACAAATAATTATTGTAACCTCAGAACACTCAACTGAATCTGTAATCTTGCCAAGCAAATCCCCAAACTGGCAGCACAAGATGATCCTACAAGGGAGCACAATCTTCAACAAGATGGTCCATGTGATTGTCTCAAATATATTGGCTATGAAACATGTGGATGAGGCAACATGTTACACTTGCATCACACGATCCATCTTGAGATGAACACCAACTTATGCCCAGTTCACACTTGAAACTAGACAGCAGGACTTGCAAAAAACACCAAAAACTTCACAATGGCACTTTCACATTACACAAACATTTATCACTAAAGAGGATTGAACAGATTCAGCTATGTAGTGGTACTCTTTCTGTGCATAGGCAATGCTTTTATAACTAGAAATGTCGCTTTGGCGACTGGTATGCCTCCGCCATAATGCATGATTTTCCTAATAGGTCTAGATAGAACATGTGGACACTGTGTGATTACATTTTCACAAAATTGGCAAAATATTGGAATGACAAGTTTGTCACAAATGTGTTGAATGTTCACCTTCCTTGACGTAGGCTTAATTGGATGAATAGGAGAGCATGTATCTAGGGATTTAAGGACTTTAACTTGACTTTGACCCATTCATACATTTAGGCATTGAGTAATTTTCAAGGTACAGGTGTGGAGAAAAAGTGCAATTTCTGAATTGAATAGTAAATTGTTACCATTTTCATCTGGCCCTTGACCCTAAAATTCATAAGATTTCAGGTAGAACATGCATAATATGTACTAAGTTTCAAGGTAACTTGAGCCACTTCTGAGATATGGAGGATAAAGTTAGTTCAGCACTTTCACTTGATCTTTGACCTTTTGACCTTTGAGGCAAAAAGAGAAAAAAAAACCTTCCAGAGAATTTCTATTAGGTTACACACGCATACACCAAGTGTAAAAAAATAACCCTGCTGGCATTGCATAAATATGAGGGTAATAGTAAAATTTTGAAGTCTTGCACTTGACCTTTGACCCCTGACCTTTGACCCCATGAACCCTACATTCTCTAGATAATCACTTCCAGTCAGTACATGTATATACTATGTTCCATGAAGATACCTTGAACAATTTTCCAAGGTACGGAGAAAAAAAAGAAGTTTTAATATTTTTACTTGACCTTTTGACCTTTGACCTTTGACCTCATGACCCAAACTTTCACCAGAGAATCTTGATTGGGTAATACATGTATACACTAAGTTTCAAGAAAATCTCTTCAGGCATTCAATAGATATGGTGGAAATAGTGAAATTTTATGTATTTGACCCTGACCTTTTGACCTTTGACCTTTGACCTCATGACCCAAACTTTCACCAGAGAATCTTAATTGGGTAATACATGTATACACTAAGTTTCAAGAAAATATCTTCAGGCATTCAATAGATATGATGGAAATAGTAAAATTTTATGTATTTGACCTTGACCTTTTGACCTTTGACCTTGAGCATGTGCACCCAAAAGTTGATAGGCACAACTTCACCCCCTAATACACATACATGCCAAGTTTCATTAGGATACCTCAACAGGTTTCGATAGTTACCTTGTCCACAAAATTCATTACGGACGGACGGAAGGACGGACGGACGGACGGAAGGACGGACGGACGGAAGGACGGACGGACGGACGGACGGACGGACGGACAACCCGAAAACATAATGCCTCCGGCACCACTTCGTGGCGGAGGCATAAAAATGCCTCCAAGTAGCACTGTGGGACAGGTGTCGGGAAGAATTGCCCTCTTCCCCAGCAACTGAGCAAGCAATCAGACAAGCTGCAGAAATGGCTACCCAACATCAGTTTCTTAGTCATTCTCATCATTACAGGACAGTCCACTTCACACCATTTTCCTCAACTGCAGTATCCTTACCATCCACCCCCTCCCCTCCCCTCCCCCCTCTGAAAAAAAAAAAATGACAACACTTTCTGCAATTGGTCTGATGAACTCCTTTCAATTCAAAGTGAAAACCCACAAAGCAAGAATCACATGAAGCTGATGTCATCATGACAAAACTTCTTTTTGATGAGTTGAACCATGTTTCAGTGTAGGACAAGCTCTTTTTGCTGTTGTTGTTGTTGTTGCCATCTCTTAAACAAACTAGCAAAGGAACGGCAGACCAGGAGGGACCAAAAAGAAAAAAAGAGGAACAGCAAAAAACAAAAATATGGAGAGATTTGTATTCCCTCTCTTCAGCAAATCCATAAGCGCTTAACCAAACCACCTGTCCATTTCCCAAGTTCATTATCTGACGGCAGCTGGCCAGGTATAGAAGCGGAGACCGTACAGGAAGTGGAATCATCCTGGCTGATCAATGCAGAGGATGCTGGGACAGGTGCTGCCCGTACCTCTACAGGGGAGGTGTGGGGGTGGGTGGGTGGGGTGCTAAATACCCTTCTGCCCCCCGAGGGTGGACTAGCATCCCTCTGAAGAGAGCTGCGAATGTCAAGTTATTCTGTTCTCGTCAATACCGTGAGGGGCTCCGAGCCGCACTCCACGACAGGTGCACGGTTTCCCCTTCCCCCTTCCCTCCCCAGTCGCTTGTTTGCCTGCTTCCATAGAGGGACGAAACAGAATAGAAACTCTTCCTTTTGCATCTATTTTGCTTATACCATTAACTAAACTCTTTCTTTCAGCTTTTCATATTCCCTGTGAGGCTGGCTACGTTGACGGTGACCTTTAACAAATGCCAACATTTTTTTTTTTCTTTCTCTTTTCTTTTTTAGTCCAACAAAGAGTTGTTGATTTCGTGTGGTTCTTGCCACCTGCACTGTCTATGCATAACTAGCTTACTGCAATTATTTGCTGCATTATGAAACAACATTTATGCAATATTTTTACACACACCAACAGAAGTTTGAGATTGCTGCATTTGGCTCTGATATCAGCCAGATACAGTATGCAGCCAAATGTCAGTGTGTGCTGCTGTAACCCCTAAGCAGTGTGTCTTTATCAATATCATATACATTCTGAGACAGCTTTAACTTCTTGACAAGACTTTTCAGCTGTTCAGCTGTTATTTCCACAAAGACTTGCATAAAACAACAAATATTTTGTTCCAGACTCAGCAAATTGTTCAATTTTCCCTGTAGCTGCACACAATCCAGTTCAAATTCAAATCGTGACACTGCAACATGACATGACCACTGATATGGTACAATTACTCACACACTTCTTGTAATATCACTTATTTCACCACTGTAAGAATTTATCATTTGGGATGCATTTATCTGAAAATTTTCAGAGGCAGAATAATGATCCTAAATGAGTATGAGGCATAATACAAGAGTGCCTTCAAACATAATCAGAATGCCGAACTGTAACACCATACAAAGGGCGATTTGAAATGCACTTGAGCCCACGATCGCCTTTAGCCAAGTAAATAAACACGATGCCCTTTTGAAACATGTTTATAAATCAGAGTTGGCAGGGTCAACTTCATGTATACATGCCATTGGTTACCAAAAAACAGTTGAACTCAGTTGGCCTCTAATACCCGGGTCGAATGGCACAAAGCAGCGCCACAGTGACTACACTCGAATCGCGATTATATATTTAGGTTAACGTGGCACCACGAAAATCATGTTTCAAACCATGTTCATAAGCGCCATTCGAATCACGTATTGAAACATGATTCTCCCTCTCAAGTAAGATAAATGCAGCTGACGAGATCTCCTCAAATCTGCAATCAGGGAGAGCATCTAAAGCATTCCAGGGGTGGATCCAGGAATTCTGTAAAGGGGAGGCACCTTTACAAATTGAAGGGGGGGGGCGCACACGCCCCCATTTTTTTCTTTTGTTTTCTTTTGTTTTAACAAAAAAAAATAAAGAGGGGGCGCGCGCCCTGTGCGCCCCCATCTGGATCCGCCACTGCATTCAAATGAAATCAAAGAGAATTCAAGCTATGCTTTTTCATTTTTCACAGTGGGGTTTCAAGGCAGAATATCGAGCTCAAATCTGGTGAATGTTTTTGATACCATGTACCATTCTAATATGAAATCTCTATTTAAAGAAGTTGTCATGGCTTGTAAAGAAGACCTGGAAATCCCTTCAGCCAATTCCAGTGAATCCATTGTCACAAGTGTACCACAGGAAATTTCCCACCAACGCAACCTCAAGAGCATTCCGTCCCGATCAATTTGAATTGTTAAATCAGATTGCTTCTGCAAACGAAATGTTGTGTCACATCCGATGCAAAACTTGACAGAAAGAAAGAGAGATAGAGAGAGAAGAAAAAAAGACACACCAAAAACCAGATACAAAATATTGGATCCTATTGGTGGCTTACAAATTGAGTCAGACAATTTTCACCTGCGTGAGAGAAAGCTGACTTCCTCATCCTTTCATCTATCCAAAGACCAGCAACATCCGCCATTATTTGTGCGCACATGCCTTGCATCGAACACAAACGGAAAATGAAGAAAAGGTGAAATTAAGAAATAGCGAGAGTGAGAAAAAAAAAATTAATTGAGTTTCTACTCTTCTGAGCACGGAGCAGCAGAAGGCAGGTGTTGCTTGGAAAGAAATCCCAGGCCCCCCTTCTCTCTCCCATCATTTCTCTTTGTGCCTGTCTGTACGGAGGAAGTTTGGAATCCGATTGGACAGGAAACCTGATGTTCGATTTGATTTCGTGATGGAAATGGGATTGGGGAAGGGACCGACACAAACTGACAGGTGGTTTCTGTCTAATTCCTGGTGAGGTTCCCTTCCTTGGAGTCAGTTGTGTCGCTCCCTTGGTGGGTCGGTCGGCTGGTGGGCGAGGGGGGAAAACCAAGTTCAGACTTAGCAGGGGTAGGCCCCTCGATCAAGGCGGGCTTGTTCGAGACGGGTCTGAGGATGATTGGGCAGCTGCTGTGACTTGCCAACATGAGTAATCAGATTTCATGTGACTGCGCAAGTGGAAGAAGTTTAAATGAAGATCTATGCATGGGATTTCTTACATTTGAAGGGCCTTGAATATATTTCTCCTCACAGCCACCTAAAAATGCGTGGAGACAAAAGGTATTTCCTGCCGATGATGATGTATGTGTGCGGATGATGCTCGTAAATGTCGGGGATTTAAGACGCTTTCCCACGACAGGATATATTTGTCACAACAACTTATACCTCTTGAAGGGCTTAAATAGCTTTGGCTCAATCTTTGTTACATTATTCTATCTCTTGTTGAGATAGAACCAGCTGCATTGGGTTCCAATCTGAAAGCTGAGGATATAAAAAATGAAGAAAAAAACAACAACTTCACTCATTTCACCCTAATGGTACCATCTACTCCATGACATACTTACCTGAGAGCAGAATCCTTATCTCTGCTTGCATCATGCAGAAGGCTCTCATACACTCTCCTTCAAGCTACATTCAGCAATTTGTTGACACAACAAAAGGTGAAATGGATAATTCCACTGTACAGTGTATGTCAAGCTCAATAACAAGGCCTACTCTCATCCTAATCCTTGAACACACATATCTTTGATAGTATGTTTCAACGCATCCCCTTCAAGAGATAGGGCATAGGGGTTTAGACTTATAGAAATAAGTTGTCTACTGCTATATTTCTAACATGAAATGTGCATATAGAGTGTGCAGACATTCAGATGAATTTCCCCGCTCAGCACTAGCTGCAAAATATATTTTATACAACAGCCGTGTCACAAAGTTAATGACTTGTCAATTAACTCTTGAATGCCACGGTATTACCACCACCCCCCCCCCCCCCCCTATGTGCTACATTGATCTGAGACCACAATGTATGAGTGCTTTTGGAGCAAATTATGTTGTTCACAACCATGTAACTTTCGTAGACATATTTACCAGCTAGAAATGCAGTGCAACAAATTATACAGAAATCATGGAGGGCGATTTGAGTCGTGATTCTGATCGTGATTGAAATGACAGTCCAAAGGTGTTTTCAAATCGATATTTTCCAGAATTATGGAAACAAACAGTCGTGCGTACGAATTAACCGCAAAATTGTATTTTTGAACCACTTCCTCAGCAAAACAGCACTCCTCAAATGCTCACACTGCAGTCAAAGTATGGGTTACTTACAGCTCAAACGTGATTAAAGGAAACTCTGAAAGAAGCTATACCTCCTCTTCTCACTCTGAAATTCAAATTCGCTGAATCCGTGAAGCCTTCCTCAGCGTGTGTATGGACACAAATTTGAATCGTAACTGTAATTCAGCATTGCAATTATCTTTCCCGACCCGTATGAAAGTGGCCTCGGTTCCACCTTCTCAACTGCGTTTTTAAGCAGTCAGACCATTCATGCTGCAGACACACATCCAGAATGGAACAAAACACAGCAGGGACACATGCTTCATGTCTGCTTTCTGACCTACAAAACCCAACTAGATCAGCATGCAACCAGTCCTCCCTCAACACATTGCAAAGAAGATCTTTTACAAAATATAAAACTTCTCTTTGACTCTGCTGCACACACACACAACCTGTGTTCTGCATTTATGCATGCCCAGATCTGTGGACAGGACTGCAGTGGCTACATGGCCATAGTACTGGCTATGTTAACATCTCCATAAGATGACATGGTAGACAGCCTACTGACACTAAGTAGCCACTTTCCTAGATGGGTTTTAGGTCCAAATTTCTCCTGATTCTAGGTCTCACTCAAGTTCCAGTCGTACTCACTTATTCTCTTGGAGGTATGACCTCCACTGTGAAAATTGTAAAAAAGAATGGAAGCCATCATCAGATGTAAGGCTTAAGTTCCATCATTTTCTCCACTAAAAAAAGGTTATGTTTTTTCAGCATTACTACATGTATGTCTGTCTGTTTGTTTGTCTGTCTGTCTGGAAAATAACTGAAAAAGTCATTAATTGTAATGAAATTTTCAGGAAAAGTTGATAATGACATGAAGAACATATGACCAAAGTTTGGTACTGATCCAGATCACTGTCTGGATCCAGGAATTTTGTTGCAATTTTTGAAGGGCTATCGCTGGGAAAAAGGGCCAATATATGAGGGAATTCAGGTTGCATGTATTTGAGGTGTGCATCCGCGTACTGAGCCTGTACTCGCAGGGCAGTAAGGAGCTGAAGGTACAGCCACTAAAAAGGATTCTTTACCATTGTGAGTGAGAAAATGGGTCATTCTTTGCACATGTGTGTATAAGGGTGGAAATGAGCTGCTAGAAGAGGTCTGTGCTCTCTGAGTGCTTTTCTAGTTTATTGAAGTATATACACTTGTTGTTATTTACCTATGCCTGCATCTTGGCATCGACTTTTGTAACTGATTTGTGTGCTTTGAATCATGCTTTCATAATTTGTTTGTTTGTTTGTTTGTTTGTTTGTTTTGCCCAGTAGTTACAGCATTTTGATGTGAAATAAGAAAGACAAATTCAATTGTATTATACCACGATTACTTTCAAATCATATCATTAGATACAGAGACTCCAACCCAAATTACCTTCTGATCTGGAGATTCTCCCGCCTGAAACCCCTAGCAAACGGGAGATTCCAAGTTGTTGTGTGCGAAGCGCGAAATTCCCAGGTTCTAGATGCTCTCAAGTGCTATCTAAGGCTTATTTTTTCAACATACGATAGCAATAAGTAAAAAATCCTTTCCAATGGGAGACACAGAGCCAGGGCGGGAGAAATTAAATCATAAGCGGGAGAACGGGAGATTTTGCAAAAATGGGTTTTCGGCGGGAGATCTCCCGTCGAAAACGGCAGAGTTGGAGTCTCTGTTAGATAGCTGTATTAGCCAAAAAGCAGCACTTGAATACAGCTCAAGTTTCCAAAAGTTTATCGACCCCAAACAAGACCACTTGCCAGTAAATGTGCAGCAAAGGTGAGTAAGTAGGCAAGCAAAGGTTACAACATGAAAGAGGGTGCATAAATCAACACGATTCAAGTGTTACATGGGAAAATCCATTCAGGTGAAAAAAAAATGCAAAGCTTTAACAGTTTGCATTCCATCAATATTCTGACATCAATTATCACAAATATCTAGACTCATGTAAACCTAAGAAGATTCTCATTGCTGGGGAATAATAATTGATAAAAATGAAGTTCTCACTGGATCAGCTTCAACAACGTATCTTATGCATGCACAATTGCATTTTGGTAATAACATGCATACAGACACACATATGCACAAACATGCACTTTTCAAAATGCCTTATATTGAGGTGAAGGTCTTGCAACTTGTTAACCGTTCCAAATTCCACCCAAAAGAGTACCTCTAAAGGACAGCTGGAATGAGGGAAGCGACATCAAATCCAGCGCTAAATATTTATGATGTTGCGAAACCCAGATGACAACTTTTATATTCTACACATTTCCTTCCTTGCTTTGTTTTGTTTTGATGTCACTCATTTCAGTGCCAGGAAAACTCTGCCAGAAGCCAATGGTGGGAAGCAATTGATCATTATTTGTTGTATAAATGTGTCGTAATTCTTTGCTATATGGGAAAAAGATTCAAAAGATTATCACTGTGGAAAGGGTATCAGCTCACAGCAAATGTTACATTGATAATACTGATGCCTATGTGTCTGTATTAACAGGATCCGTATGGAAAATCTTCTGTTTCTTGTGTGAAACAAAGCTGTGTCCAACATTCCTAAAATTTATCACTGATATTTATGTAATATATGATACATACACTACATGAAAAAAAAAAATACACATGAATTCATGATAGAAGTTTATCACGATGCACAATTTTCTTCCTTCTATGAGTTTACATCGGATATTACTTCCAGAATCAACAAGGTCGCAAGTCAATGCCAACGTGAAGCATATTGAAAGCAGCACTCCTTCTGCCCTTCAGAATAACTAGGTAACCTACCACATCTGTCCCCCTTTTATCAACAAATATTGGGATCAAGAAATTCAATACAGTTCACATGTTGTTGTGTCTCGCCTTCCGCTTGATGAAATGTATGAGGTAGAGGAAAAATTAAAAAACAAACAAATGAAGAGGCAACTGGCAGTTTTCACATCAGCCAACATTTATGCAGTAGCTGCTTGAGTGGTATAAAACCATAAAAGAGTCACATTATGCCTTTTTGATGATGAATTGTATGTGTTTAAAATGCCATAAGGATGCATTCATAGCCATGCCCCCTCCCCTGCTTTTTTTGTGTGTGTCTGTTTCTGCATTTTGCCGCAATCTGCCTCTCTCCACCGACAACTTCCCACCTCTTTTCTCTCTTTCTCTCTCTTTCTTTTTCTCTCTCCCTCCCTCTCTATCTATCTCTCTTATTCTATCCCTCTCTCTCTCTTTTCCCCTCTCCCTTATTTTAGGATGATGGAAGAGGGGAAGGGCAAACACGGCTATGGAAAACACCTGTTCCAAACAGCCTTGTATCTAGATTCCACCAGCATATGTTCAACACCACCGCGCGAGGTTTACTCATGCAAACACCTTGCCTAGTCTTCTCCTACCAGCACGAATCGCCGAATTATTGCATTTTCGAAATCGATGAGTTCACATTCAAGGTCGACGGTCACGTGCCCCGAGACTGTAAAAATGATGAGGGCAGCGTATATTGAATAAAATCTCAATAAGATTTGATTCTTTTTCCCTTTTTCTAACAAACCTTACAATACATGTGACCAGCAACAAATTAGATTTTTTTTTTTTAATGAAAATGTGTTACGGTCATAATCAAATACATGAAAAATGTCTTGAGCACAACTCCACATATATAAAGTAAACAGCTCAAACAGAGGCTCAAAGAGACAATGGACTAGTTCATCAAAAATATGAAATATGGATTTTTGAGAGAGCAATCAGTTTCAGTGATACTTGCTTGCAGAGATTATTTTTGAATTTATTTCAATATCCCCTGCAGATATCAGTGTCATCCGTCTATCTTTATATCCGTGCCAGCAGAAAAGCACAAAATACACAAACTCTCCATGCAGAGAGCCTTTTGGGTTTTTTTTTCAGTGGCAGTCTGACAGCTAAACATGAGGTAGGTGAATTCATTACCTTAGACGTATGTCACTTGATTTACACATTTCACAGACTTCAAAACAAGTATCTATCTAGCCTATACCTTTAGAGTAATATTTACAGGGACCTAAATATTATAGTTTTTCCTCATGATAAATCATGTTGGCCTTCACATCAAACATGCAGGTAGAAATGGCATATGACCAGCAAAAAAAAAGAAAAGAAAAAAAGAGAGTAAAAGACATACTCGATGGCGGTAAAATTCGCAAAAGAAGGGAGGGGGTAATTAATTAAACAGGGTAAAACAAATTGATGGATTGCTTTTCATGGCGATGCAAACACCAATACATACAGAGCGGTCCCCAGCAGCATGTGGCGGGATCCCACATAAAAGTGCCAGGTGGACCAGCCCCGCATCGATTGCCAACATGATAAAAATAAAAAAAGGTGGTGGCAGCGGCAGTAGACCAAGCTTTACTTTCGGATGCAGGTTCGTCAGTTTTCGAGGGTGTGTTGCAACATTCTAACACAGTCACCTCTTCCATACAAATACACACATAAACAAACAAACAAACACACATACACACATACACACACGCTGGCACCACTGTATGACTAAAAGGTTATCATTATAATTACATCCCAGAAAGTTTTACGTGTAGGCCTAATTGATTTGTCACAGAGGGATGAGGAGGGGATATCTCACACACAAGTTATGCTTACCATGGCTACATCTTACTTGGTCTAAATACTTGCTCATAATATATACTTGGTCATTGTGGCCTCAAACTAGGTTGGGTGTGTTGGACTGGTGACACGTCAGTCCCACTTTCCCGATCCCGATCAACAAGCGAACATCACAAAATGGGGGGGGGGGGGGGGGTAGAGGGATGTAATCCCCTTAATAGAAAAAAAATAACACTTTCAGACTATGTCACATCATGATAGTATCGTAAACATTGAAATAATTGTTTTTAGTAAATATGTACTTGATATCATTTAGACTATCATAAAGTATGACTTCATGACTAATATCTAAGAAGGGTCCTCATTTCCCATACCCCCCCCCCCCAAAAAAAAAAAAAAAAAAAGAATTGAACACATGAGGACTTTTTTGATCATTCAAAGGGGTTTAAACTCTGAGTCAAAGTCATGAATTAGTTTTGTACCATTCTTTATGTCACCTTGTGAGCTTAGCAAAGCAAATAGTTACTAAAATTACGACTACTACTACTACTACTACTACTGCTGCTACTACTACTACCAGTACTACAACTACTTTATCATATCACAAGCAATCACAAGATCATTGAGGGCTATTCAAATAAGACTCTTCAGTAAGTGATAACCCCACCTACTTGCTGTGCCTAACTCTACAAATATTTTTCTTTTTTGTTTCTTTTAATAAGAGCATGGATTCAGCACAAAACAAACACACTTGCTAAGTGAGCACTCATGCATTCTGTACCACATTGGTACATTTCATGCATAAACACACACACACACACACATACAAACACACACACACAAACAAACATACAACATCCCCCCCACCACACACACACACACACACACACAAACACCCTGCCTAACCCTGGCACCTGCTTCAGTCCCACAAAACTGGGAACAGATGCACCAGAGAGGCTGTATGGAGCTGCTGCAATATTAAAATTCAATAATAATTTCTGGAGCTGAGCAGGTTGAGTTATTGCTAAGCTGCTTTGCAATGTCAAACAGTAATAGCTTATCAGATCGCCTGGATAAGAGATAGATACATAGAGAGGGAGAGAAGGGGAGAGATATATTATAGATGGACAGAATGGAACACATGCAATATGGATGTTTTAATGGAAAGAGAGAGAGCAGGGAAGGAAAATAACATTAAAAATATAGACAAAAAAAGATTAGTGTGGAAATGTATCAAGTATGAATACACTAATTCTGCACCAAAACACATACATTTGAATTGACTGTTGTATGGTGAGACATGAGATATACATGAAGCAATTAGCAATTTTAGTGGGACCCTCCATTTCCATTCCCATCCGTGTAAAATGCTCATGTATATACCTTACAAATGCAATTACGTTGTTACTCATCATCACATGTATTTTGTTTATGTACGTTTTTTTTTTAATTACTACAAATTTGTTTTGTTTATGCATTATATATAATTTTTCCTGTTTATTTAATGGAAATGAAAAATAAAGTTGAAAAGTTGAAATTAGAAATTCAAAGTTTTCTACAGGTATCACACGTTCAGCGTCTTCATTACAGAGGGGAAGGATGACCAATAATATTTGTGTTACATGCATCAACCAAACTGTAAGCAATGGAAGCATAAACACTTTCAAACTAGACATCACACTTCCTGAATTGACGGATAGAAATCATAAATGCAAAATATAATTATTACGTCTTTTGGGGTTTTTTTTTCTTTCTTGGACCAAAAAAACAAAACACAACAAACTTGATGGATACTACTGTTGTCATCTTATCATAAATTTCTTTTTATAAGGCTACATTGAACTCTTGTCTCCTCCTGGTTAACTATCAGCAATATGCACTGTCCAGGAATGAAGCTTACATGAGGTCAATTAAAAGTAGATGGGTTAATAAAACAGGAAACTTGCCTAGTTATGCATCTTGCAGTGCTTGTCCATACATATGCTATATGTAACAGAGAAGCCATAAAAAATATATGTATATATATTAATGATGTCAAAGAGAAGGGTGCAATATAAACAGGCAGTGATGACGTAGAAAGTATGCACAATATATCTCAATTATGTCCCCTCCCCCAACACAGTGGATTTTAGTTTAAACAGCTTTGACATTTCACAGCGTACAATACATTTTCTTTCCCCGTTATGAAGACAGGAAGAGCATGGAGAATGCTGAGGAACAATTTTTTCCTCTCCCCTTCTCTCTCTCTCTGTTTTTTCTTCTTCTTAATCCCCAGCGACAAATTGCTTTTACACTAATACAATGACAAATGAATAATAAACTCTACAGCTGATAACTTTCCCACACATTGCGCCTCACACATCCATAATGCATGTCACCTCCCCCCTGCCCAAACACGCGCCCCACCTACACCAGACACCGAAGCCATGTTCGAAGACGCGAGCCTGACGGGGGAGAGTGGTGGATTCGCGGAGCGGGAGAGAAGGTGCGCGAGGGATGGAGAGTGATGGAGAGGGAGAGAGAGAGACAGACAGACAGACATACACATACACACAATCACACACACACACACAGACAGACACAGAGAGAAGCACAATGATGGAAAGAGGTGTAGAGGGAGAAAGAGAAATAGAAAATGTGACAGATATAGTCTGCATCTATCTAACTCAAAAGAGAGAATCACATTTCAAAACGCATTTCGAATGCCGTCTGCAAACTTGGTTTGAAACACGACTCTCAGGATGCTGTGTGTATCTAACATTATAAAGTGGTGATTAGTGTGTTGTCTCTGAGGAGCTGTTTTGCACTGTTTGACCAGGGAAGTAGAGGTCAGCTGAAGCACCCTTTTTTGTAACTGATGGTGTAAACAGTATACTGGAAGTTGATCTTGACAGCTCAGAGAAACGTGTTTCAAAACGGCACTGCATTATCGACTGGCAGAAAGGCAATCGCGGTCCCAAACACATTTCAAATCGCTGATTCTAAACGTGAGGCAATCGCGGCGCGGTCCCATACACATTTCAAATCGGTGTTCTTAACGTGTTTGAAAACACGGTTGTGTTTATCTATTGCCCGAAAATGCCTCAAAAGGCGTTTCAGATTGGGATTCTGCCTGAGAACATTTTTAGATAACTGTATCCATGGAAGAAAAGAATGAAAAGAGTTCCAGAGATACAGGAAACACAGATGAGGAATGAGGAACATATCGTCAGCTGAGAGCCAGAAGGTCGCTATTGCATTCTAGGATTTTAGCATTTCAAATTTAAATAAAACAATCAATTTTCATGAAATAAAAACTTTATTTAATCAAAAGTGGGTAGATCAAAGCATTGTCCCAAATATATGCGGTAAAATAGCGCCCTTGTGGTTTTCATTTTTAACATTTTACTGAAAATGAAAATAATTTAGAATTGACACCATAATATAGAGGAGATCAAGCCTCTACAATGTGCTACCGCTAACTCAATACTCCCCAAAAATTGCAATAGCACCCTTCTGGTTCTCAGGAAACGATATGTAGATAAAGGGAAGGGAGAGGAAAAGAAGAACAGATATTGATGGAAGGTAAGGGAGGGAGAGAGAATGTGTGTGTGATGGACAGCTTATGTATGATAGGGAGAGAAAGATAGAAAGAAATGAGTGATAGGAGGAGAGAGTGAGAGATTACAGAAAGGATGGAAAGTGATGCAGAGAGGTACAAGGAAAACACAGGAGGAGGGAGAGAAGAACAGATAGAGATAGAAGAGAAAAAGAGGGAGATGCAGGTTATATACAAGAGATGGATAGGAAGAAGAGAAGAAGAGAAAGACAGGAGAGAGGGACAAGGAGAATGGGAAAGAGTGAGGAGAAAGTGATGGATACAAAAGAAAGGAATGAAAGTATTGTAGAAAGATAAAGGGAAACAGATGGAGAGGAAGAAAAATGAAAAGACAGAAGGGGCAGAGGGATGAGGAGAGAGAGAGAGATAGATAGATAGATAGATAGATAGATAGATAGATAGATAGATAGATAGATGAGACAATGAACATGTTCAATATGTGTACCCCTCCTCCAGCACAATACTTATGAATTTGCTGACCCTGTACCTTAGCCCTTTCGAAGCCAATCTGATCTCCTGCAGGAACAGCAGCCCAGGTGAAATTGTGAAAGTGAGCCCTCTAGTGTAAATTCTAGGAGATGGACTCTGATATGTGGAATGCACACGCTTGCGATGATGAAATGCTTCCATGCGTTCCTGAATGCCTTTGCACTCCACACATACCTTTTCTGGCCGCATTATTGTTATATATCATTGTCATGTAAAATTCATTTTGATCTGGGAAAATCAGAAGCAAATCTCTCATGTATGACAAAAATCATAGGTGACAACCAATCGGCAAATATGTATTACAGACTGACACTGTTAATCACAATTATCAGTGACTTGCAAATGTATGCATTACTGTGACTATGTGTAACATCACAAAAGTAATAAAATTACGTATAATGATGTGTTGATGAAGGAAAATCAGAACTGCGTATATACAACAACCACTGTTTTTATTTGTTCCTCGTTAAATTTCATCAAACTTTAAGCAACATTTCATGACAAACATTCATCTGGTTTAACCCATCAAGTCCCCAAAACACACTTTAGAAGGTGAAGGTTAAATGTTTCTGTCTGAAAGGGGCAAATTTCTGTTAGTATTATATTCAATGACAATGACATAGCTACTGACCATATGCACACACACACAAAAAAAAAAACCCACTCATACCCTTGTCATTAAATTTACATCAGAGCACAGCTTCGAATTATTTCTCCAACTTTGCTCATTTGCATGTCTAGTATAAAAGCTTTTATGAAAAGTTACAGGGCTTCGAAAAACAGAATTCCAAAAACGCTTGTGCACTGCAGTTTGTGAACAATGTGGCACACAGGGAGTTTATACCATGGCACACATAGAGTCAACATTTTATGTGTTACAAAACCTCATCAAAATGTTACAAATTCTGTTAGATGACAGTTTATGGATACTAGAGTTACCACCTAGCAATCCAGTAATTATCAAAATGAGTAAATTCACACATTTTTGTAGGGCAGGTTATGTCCTCTTGTTTTTCACCACGGTACAAATTCAGGCTGCTTTTTTCAGGTTTATTCAGCCGCGTACCCTAATTGTATTGATCTGTGCGACAATGTTTCCTTGAGAGACGACGGAAGACGGAACGCGGGGTAGAGCCAAACATGGATTAGGAGGGTGAGAAGGAAATATTGTCATCAATACCTTCATCAAATACACCTAATCCAACAACTGGTCCATTAGGATTCACCATCATGGTCAACAAATTGAAGAAATTCCATCTAAAATGGAATAGTTCCATCAATCTAAATTTGGTTTGGTGGTTGTCCCTTTTTTTTTCCGCGGGGGGGGGGGGGGGATGGAGGGGTGTTCCCAGTTTCCAGGAGGAAAAGAAGACACACAGATTGTGGTTTGGTGAAACAAATGATGTCTCCTGTAAACAATCATAACAAATCTGTCTTGTCATGATTGTCATACAAACAGTTGTTGTGGTAAACTTGATTTAGTTACGACCACACCTTTGCCTCTCACCTACTATCTCCATCTTATCTTCATTTTCAGTTTCTCTGTCCAGCTAATACCCCTTTCAGGTAATCGCGGTTCAATTATCCGCATCCAAATAATGCGGATGAAGTATTCAAAATCGCGTTCATATATCCCATGAAGTGCGCACTACTTTTACGAGCGCCCGTTCATATAACCGTGCGAAAGACGGGAGTATTTGTCATGGTTACTGCGCCCGCCTCTATAATGACGTAATGTTTCCGGTGCTATATACTCACGTGTATGCACAGCTCTCGCTCAAGCTCAGCAATCAGCGGTTTGTGCGGGAAATCGAGTGACCTTTGACCAAACTGTGGAATGTTAGTGCGCATAAGTCGTAAAACATGTTCATGTATTCTCGATCTACTCCTCATGCTGCAATAATGCGCATAATAGCAGCATCAGAATAATGCGCACTTTGTTACTCCTCTCCCGTTCATGTAATCGAAATTTTACGACTTATTGCTCCTATTATCCGCATCCACGATTACCTGAAAGGGGTATTAGTAAGACTAGACTGGTACTTAAGCTTGGACAGTCCTGTCTTGTGAGTTCATCTCTCTCTGCTAACTGCAATTGTACTTGTGTCTCCTTGTGGCTACTTCAAATTCAACCTTAGATATCTTTCATTTTCTCTCTCTATATATGCCTCAAGTATTTATCACTGATTCTCCTAATTTGAGTGTGTTTGCATCACATCACCTGCATCACATCACATCAACTAATGCTCACATATTTTTAAGAAGGCCAATTTCGGGGGGGGGGGGGGGGGGGGGGGTTGTCAGTATAATATACCAATCAATTTCTTTCCCCTTTATTTATCTGTCTGTCTGCCTGTCTGTATGCTGTTCTGCCTTCTCTTCTCTCCTACTCACAATTGACTTTTTTAATGATTCTGTTTTCTCTTTTGGTACCTCTTTTCCTTTTTATCTCTGTCCCCTTCCCCTATATTCCTTTCATTCTTGTAGAGTATCAATTTACTTACTTGCTTTTTTTTTTTTTTGGGGGGGGGGGTCACATCTTAATGATGATCTGTTCCATATTCATGAGTCTCTTCATTGTTCAGTCTCTTTAACCCTTTGAGTGCCTGAGTGCCAACTGGTACAGTAAAATCCACAGAATTGTACATACAATCCTGGTACAGAAAGGGTTAACCCAGCTGGCCTCTCTCAGTCTCTTCTGGTTCCAATATGTATCTTTCTTTTCTATCCGATTACCAGTCTCTCCATTTCATCAAAGTATATATATGTTTTCTCTTTCTCTTCCCCATTCTTCATCTCTTTCCTGTATCCGTGAATCTCTTCCTACGTCACACACATACTCACCATCTCTTCCAGCGCATATCTCTGCCTCCCCCTCCCTCTCCAAGTCTCTCTACTCCACGCGAGTCTTTCTCTTTATATATCATCTCTCTCTCATCCTCCTTCTACCACGCTCTACCCCCTCCATCTCTCCCTCTCTTCCCCCTCTCTCCGTCTCTCCATTCTCTCCTCATCCTGGTTGTGGCATTTGTTTGAGAGTTGGATCATATACATTTCAAGAGTGTGCAGCTGGCAGGCTGTGCACACACTCTGCCAAGGTCCTTGCGTTGGCTCGGGATGACACTCCAAAGACAGCTCTCTCTCTCTCCCGTGGTGGTGGATGTGGTGGATGCGAGCAGGCGGGGCCCCCGCATCCACACTCAACCCCAGGAGTGAGGGGGTGAAAACATGAGCAAAGGTAAACACATACAAACACCTTTCCCTCTACCTCTCTCACTCACTCTTTCTATCTCTCTCTCTCCATCTCTCTCTCTCTCACACACACATTTGGCTAGCTTAGAGATACTAGAAATGATATAAAGATTACTGAATGAGCTGTTATGTTGGCTAGGATTTAATTTTCACGAACTTCACAAATCACTGTCGGATTGCAAATTTAACAACACGCGAAAATGTTGCCACAGGCTAGGATAACAGTGCATTTACCAAATAGCATGGTGTCAATTCACGAAAAAGGTCTCCAAAAAATGTCTATGACTTCCTCATTTGCAAAAATATCTGTTTGCAAAAATAACTGTTTAAACAGTATGACATGGAATTTAAACAAAATTATATCAAATTGTATGCCATGAGCTAGAGCCAGTAATATAGGCCCTACTGTATATGAGGAATACAGTCCTTCTGCTTCTCAACTGATGATAGTCTGGTACACAGTTGGTGATGTAATTACAGAACAAAAAGGTTATCCAATGCAAGTGAAGCATACACCATGGGTACAAGGATGCTCCCTCTAACAGAAAAAGAGAACCTCCTTCTCTCTAAATGTACTCAGCAATGGCTACTGCATAGTAAACATTCTTGAGTTCAATTTTTGTGTACACTCATCTCAAGGACCTGTTACCATAGAGATTGTTGAGCAAGCATTGATCCTTATTATGGATGGCATCATATCCATAATTACAGCCCTTCAAATATCATTAATCACCACAAGTTTATGAACTGTGGTATGTGAAATATGCAACTGTACTTATCACATACCTCCATACTACATACAAACATACATATGTACAGACAGACACACATTCATACACACATTACATACTTACATACATACATACATACATACGCACATACATTTACTCATATCATGAACATTATGCGGAGTGGTTTTAGAATTTGTATGAATGCTTGAATGAATGTTAAATATTTCTTAATGAGGAGAAAAGGTATAAAAATTAATGGTACATGAAGCACTGTCTTTGCAGACTAAGAATCAACAGTGGAAATGAACTACACTTGATTCTTATTTTTGACACTTATGTTTTTGAAGTGCCACTAAAGAAATGCTCATCAGATGTCAGGGTATAATTGAAGAGTTAAATGCAAAAACAGATAAACACCATTTTCAATGTTTTAAGCAGGGCCATCATCAAATAGAGAACAATAAAATCTTTTCAATAACACTGCACTTGTTACACAACAAGAAATATTTTTGAAGATTACATTATTTTCATTTAATTTTTGCTTCAGTTCAATTCAATTACTTTATTTCCATCAAACAAATGGTGATAAAGCAGGCAAAGTACACAAGCTGCTTTTCAGCAGCTCTAATCTCATATATTTCATATTGATAAAATTGGATGTATCTGTTTTTGCATTTGAACTCTTTGAGAGCACTTTTATCTGTGATATAGGCTGTGGTGAGAATTATTTGCACTTACCATGGTTTTTCCTCATGTTCTCATCTTTGTGCACTCCAACTGTAACAAATAAACAAACAAACAGAATAGAAATTGACATATCTGGTCTAAGATGAAGGGATCTTCTTAGAGAGGGGGTGGAACTGACATGGCATGTAGAACACAGAATTGCGAGTGGCTCTCCTCTCGGGAGAAATGACATAAAATAGAAATGACATTCACATGAGAAATGACACAAAGTATCATCTTAAGTTTCTGAAGACTTGTGAAACTTATAAATGAGAGAGTTTAGCCCTGTTTCAGTTAATTACACATATGACATCCCAACCTTGGACCAAAAATCAAAACATCTTCTTAATGAAGAGCAAACATCTTGTTTGCAAAATATCTCATCACCAGACTATTGAGACTTGTGATCATCTTGACAATGATCTAGCCCTGGTTTGATTAATGCATATATATGGTATCCCCACCTTGGAAGAAATCACACTGTCTTAATATAGAGAAAACCTTCCATGTGCAAAACACATTACGAGGTCTGGAATAAAAATGGATTCATTAAGGTACAAAAATATATATGAATACCAGGTATTCCACCTAACTTTACCTATCATTTTGGTAAAAAGTACACGATATGATAACACCAAACTTTGACAAAAATGTGAGGCAGAAAAACATATTTGTTTGAATTTTATCATAATTACACTCCTTCACAGTAGAAAAACAAGTCACACAAGTTATTGACATTAGAATCAACAAGACCTCATTTAGATGGGCCTCCTTGAATATCTTTGTGGTTGATATGACACTCCTTTCACTTCTTACCAATTATAAAAACTGCATCCTTAAGTAATTTCTGAAGAATAACATCTTGAAATAAAGAGTGCAAGAAGTTTGTGTTGTCACTTGTATCTCTCATATTTTCACTCTTGATTTTCACTCTCGATTTGTCTCTTGATTTTTTCTCTTGCTATAGAGAAACAACACTTCCCCTGGATTCCTCCTTGAATCAGTGCAAAATAGGTGTTTATGCTCATATGGGCTGACATTTATGACTGCAGGTCACGCTGTAATCATTAGTCAAACTTTAGATTGCTCTTGTTCAGTGAATCATCATACATGTGCAATGTTATTGGTTACTGTCACTCTTACAAATGATTGTGCTGCTTTCGCTTCCTTCACCATTTACCTGAACTCTTTTTCTTTCTCTTCCCACTGCTTTGCTTTCGGCAAAAATCTCTCTGCTGTCTTTATCACCTCCTGTCATGATTCTGCCTATCTCTCTTTCCCATTCTCCATTTCTTTCTTCTTCATTTTTCATTTCCTCCGTTTCCCCCAATCCATCCCCCACTCTCAGAATGTCATTCTCTCTCTCTCTCTCTCTTTGTTGTATGATACACAGTTGAATTTTGAACTCCATCTCTCATTTCTCTCTCTCTCTCTCTCTCCATTCTCTCGTTCTGTCTTTCCCCTCAGACCTTTTTTCCCTCCATCTCATCCCATCTCTCACACTCTATTCAGGACCTTAATTTGTCGGCATGCATCCAGCTCCCACAAGGGGGCGAGCTGAACCCCCTCTCCCCACCTCTCACCCCCCCCCCCCCCCCCCCCACCATCCGCTGCAAAGTTTGTACACCTGTGGCCCTCCAAGGCAGCTCCATGGGGCCAAGTGCAAATAGCGCCGCCGCTGCTTTTCTGTGCCTGCGGAATGTGCGACTCATTCTCGTCACCCGTGTTGCTAGGCCGTCGTCAGTGTTGCTAGGTCATCGTCAGGGGTTTTGCCCCCGAACTAGGGAGAAAGTGATACCCACGATGCAGGCGATATGCTCTGGGGTCTGGTTATTGATTTGGGTTGGGTATACCGGAAACAAAGAAACAGAAAAATCAAGCTATTGGATTTGGGGTCATGATGAGGTAATATGAGACTCTTCTTCAATCTTCGCTCACTATCTACCCTCCTTCCACCCCCTACCCCCATCCCCCTTCCCCCCCCCCCCCTGACAACACAGCCAGTACATCAAGAAAAAGAAAAACTCCATCTGTATGCTATGTATGCTATTTGTTTATATCTGTTGCTACGACAGAGGTTCACCAATTTGTGTCTTTAATGTTCACCAATTTGTAAGTCTGATATTCATAATTGGTTTTTCCTATTTTTCCTCTTTAATGATTATCACTTCTACTTTCTTTCTTTCTTTCTTTCTTTTTTTTTTGGGGGGGGGGAGCTTTCTAAATTACCTTGGAGTTCTTTGGAAGAAAGGTGAAATTGAATGGTAATGTTGTTGCTTTCTGCATTCAACTGTTTCTTTAGTGGCTAAGTATGCAAAAACAATACTCAAACTCAAACTGAAGAGTTCTCAAACATATATCAATGCAGACTGAATTAGATTTAAAGATTAGTGAATCACTCATTGAGTATTAGAGAAAACTCAAGAAATTACAATCAAATATTATATATTTCGAAAGCTTGGGTTGATTCTAAGTGCCACTGATGCTCTCTAGATAGGACCTTTGCTGCAGTTAGTGACGTAACACTAATAGAATAACATGAAGGAAATGTATCCAGAAATTCACAAAAACTATTTTTCAAGAACATACCGAAAGAGTGTTTGAATGACCTATCACAGCAAACATGATTTGCCTATGATGTAAGCATGCTACTGTAGGTGTCATTTAAAGGACAAGTTCACCTTCATTAACATAAGGATTGAGAGAATGTAGCAATATTATTAGAACACATCAGTGAAAGTTTGAGGAAAATCCGACAATCTGTCCAAAAGTTATGAATTTTTGAAGTTTTTGTGCAGTCACCGCTGGATGAGAAAACTACTGCAGTGTATGATGTCACATGCGTACAACAATATAAGGAAAATATAAAGAGAATTTCACAAAATCTCATCTTTTTAAAAAAGTACACATTCCCTTGACTCGTTACTGACATATGTTATGGGTAATATTATTCCCATTGCCTTTAGAAAGAGGCAAGTCAAGTGCTCTTTTATTATGCGAAAAAAGTGAAAATATGTTGAATTTTCTTTACATTTTCTTTATCCTGTTGTACTCATATGACAACATGAGCCTTAGTAGTCTCCTCATCCAGCGGTTCCAAGACAAAAGTTTTAAAAATTCATAACTTTTGCATCAATTGTCCAATTTTCCTCAAACTTTCACTGATGTGTTCTACTAATATTGCTGCATTCTCTTAATCCTTATGTTAATGAAGGTGAACTTGTCCTTTAACCTCTTGATAGAGGGAGAACATTAACCCATTGAGGACGAGTCCCGAGTATACTCGGGCAGGTGTCTATGAGAAATGCGTGTTGTAGCAAAATCAGTCTGTCCTCAATGGGTTAAGAATTCTTTTTACGCCTGTGTACATGTGAACAAGAGCACACACAAAAAAAGTGTGACTTGAATTGTGATTTGAATCACGCTTTTTCAGTGTGTGTGAATGGGCCCAAAGAGAGTTTGCCTCCAAAGATTCACACACTAACTAGTAACATATCAATAGTTATATCAAAGACATGCAGAATCTTATTTCACCCAGCATGAAATCATTTCATTGTTCCATTCCCCTCACCCCCCCCCCCCTTTTTCCCGGGGGGGGGGGGGGGGGGGGGGGTGAGAGAGAGAGAGACAAGCAAACACACAGAGAGCATCTTTGATGAACAGGAAAGAGAGAAACGGTGAGAATTGTGACAAATTTTTTATTCGACTTGCAGAAACTGCCTCCCCTTCAGGATATATGGGGACTGAGTCACCCTAATCACAGTGTTTATCTAATGCTTACAGGATTGCTCCTTATCGCATTTACTCATTTAATAAACTTTACGCCTCCAGCAGATATGATAACAACAACAAAAAAGGAGAAACAAGTGAATCCTTTTGTTTCTTATCATGGTAACCAATCATTTGGTAATGAAAATTTAATACAGATACAATAATGAACTCAAATTTCACATTATGAATGCAAATTAACACACACTGAGAGTATACACATTATGAGCAGTGGCATGAGTTAACCATATACTGATACATCTTCAGTGCCTTGGATGACTTATTGTTCTCTGTTTCTTTATTTTCCTTGCCCTCCTTGGATCGTTAACCCATTCAATACTGAATTCTGAAATCCCCATAGACCTAATACACAGGCCACCAAGTTCCCGTATAAACAGGTTAACTTCTTCTCCTTCAGACCACAATAAAAAACATCCATTCCAACATTTAATTGGTCTACATGATACAAATGAGTAAATAATATTAGCTACTGGACTATATGGGGAAAAAATGCTAATCGCTTTCTCACATTTAACAGAGTAGAACTAAATATGATATTGATTTGAGTGTACCACTGCACAACAACAACACCAAAAAAAAAAATAATTCCAAAACACTGAATATACCCTTGCTATGTGTGCTTTTCATTCATATTCTCTCTTCTCATTTCTTCTCCAATCTGTAAATCCATCTCATTTCATATTGCTCTCTTTCTATTTCTCCCCTTTTCAGTATATCTGTCAAACCTATCTACCTCATATACATATATCTCTCTCTCCATCTATTTCTCCCTTTTTTTCAGTGCAAATCCATCCAACCTATCTACCTCATTTCATCTCTCCCTCTCTCATTTTTCTGCCTCTGTCTATCCCTCTGTCTGTCTGTCTGTCTCGTTCACATCAGCCCCTTAGGCCACAGGTGCATTGGCTGCCTTCATTCAATCAAATCTGCTGATACAGAACTAATTAATTGGGGGGCTGTTCACATCCGAATTGTCACACCCAACACTGCATGAAAAAACGTCACTCACAGCGATGCGGATGAAAATGCACCAAAGAATGCACAATGTATACGGTGGCCTTTGCTAATCCTCTTGAGAAATCTCCTCGAAATACATATTTTCAAAAGTTCAGCTTCTTAGCAATTACAAATGTGGTGCTTCTCTAAAGGGATCTTTTCCACACACACAAAAAAAGTCCTGCACAAGCATGACTACAAATATAATAGTGTTTCTGAATAGCAAGTATTCACCATCAAAAGTAGTCGAACAGATATCGACTGTGATTTTCCTCTACTTTATGTGGCAAATAATTATGGTATTTAGTGAGGTTGTATCCTGTGGGGTTTTCTAAATCCCCAAACATAATGTGCTTTGTTTATTTGTTCTTTCTGGGTAATGGCATGAAGTGAGAGACATTATTGCAAAGTTGGCGCAGAGACAAAACAATGCTTTTTCACTTGGAAATAACATGCTCGGAACGGATGACAGGAGTGAGTTAATGATGCAGGAAGACGGATTTGGCGGTGCTGCACATTGCATCGGCTCGTGCTGCACAGGACTCTGTCATACACACATACACAAGGAAGTATGACATCATTCTGGTCACAGTCACATCTGGGCAAACGCATAGTTTGGATGGAAGTGGTCAGGGGGAATGAAGAACAGCTGCAGCGGGTAAACTGTGTCGATGCCCGGCTTGGACAATCACCGAAATCGGGTCAGTGTGTCGTTGAGCAATCCTCAGAAGAAGATAAGATCCTAAGGAGCATTTACGTGGGCAGGAAATATATATAAATACATAATCTATATGTTCCAGACTTTTAGCATGGTCTGCAAGCCGATGACCTGAAAACTTGGAGAAAGATGCCAAGTGAAAAATCCTCTGATGTACACTATTTGTTACGCTGTCTCTGGATCAAATTAATCATATTGTTCACTTGAACATGGAATCAGTAAATCATAGATTTGCTTGAAAAAAAATAAAAAGAGACATAACTGGCAGACCTGGGAAAAAAAAAAAAAAAAAGTTTACTAGCTCACAAGTGAGCTTACAGTTTGCTTATATGCTTGTCTGCCAGAATAAACTATCATAATTTAATATGTGCTTACAGAACTGCAAAGAAAAATATCTAGAATTTTTAAAAGAACACTTAAACATCATCTCTGCCAAGTAAACAAGAAAAATCAATAACTTACACTAATGCTTTACAAAAAAAGAGGGTGATCTTAAACAATATGCACAAAAGTGTTGGCTCAGAGCATAAGAGCTGACGTTCATGTGGCATTACATTCTGATTGTGTAAGAAACTGTAGGCCTATATACTACATTTGCTGTGAACATAATATTTTACTAATCATGACTCAAAAGGCAATTTTGAGTGTTTGCATTTGCAATATACAGAATAACAATGATTAGATGAGAATAAAAGTTATATATCCTGTTTATGAGAAATGATAATAATACCTACCATAGAAATGATTCAATACATTGCATATCAATGTAATATTTTTCAGTCAACTTTCAATATTAGGGAATACAAACACACCCCACAATATATGGCATACACAGTACAGTATGAGGGATGTAGCTTTTTTCCTCCTTTCTTCAAATATTTTTGAATTGCTTTCACATTTGCTTCATGTAGAATATTCCTCATATCGAAATGACTAAAAATTAGGCCAATCTGCCAACAAATCTTTTCCTACTCTAGAATTATTGGAAGGGGGGGGGGGGGGACATCATCAACAAAATATTCCACCGTGGGGGGGGGAAATACAACTGTCCGAGCAAATGCAAACAGGCATCTCCCAAGCTGACCAGCACACACAACACACACTGCTCAGTCGCTGAGCTACGTCCTCATTATACTCTCAATTTGCATGGCTAAGCCTCACCAGCTGAGCCAGTTCTCACAGGAAAACTGTCATGTGGGCTGGGCACCTGCTTCCACTGCTGCACACACGCTACTCGCCAGAGAATTTTTCAAGCCTTTACAAAACAATGTCAGAGAGGCAAAACGCTCTGAAGTGGAGACCTACTTATGAGTGGTGAACGAGTGAACTACAAAATGTAATCCTCGAAATAAGGGCCTGGTACAGTTGAAGTAGCCACAATTCAAATTTGATGGGAAACACGCAATTATTTTGGTCCATAAAGGTGGACATGGCATGTTCTTGATAGGGGCGGTTCACAGACTTGATCATGAAACTAATGTGCACCTGGATATATACACCAGGGTGGGGTTGGTACACTGGGAGGATGTTGGAGGATTGGAGATGTGGAAGTATAGGTGTAGATTAACTTTTAGAGAATTGTGGAGAATGGGGTAGATGGGGAGGGTGGGGAAGGTGGGAAAGATAGATTAGAGGGTGGGAAAGGTGGGAAAGATAGATTAGAGGGTGGGGTAGGTGGGGTGTCTGAGTAGGTTGGGAAAGATGGGAGGATGAGGTAGATGGAATATCAATTGGGTTAGATGGGGAGGACAGGTTAAATGATGGGGGGTGGGATAACTGAGGGAGGATCAGGTGTACATGTAGATGGGTAGATGGGGAGGATGGGATTCATAAGGCAGGATGGGGTAGCTTAGCTGGGGAGGATGGGTATAGATGAGGAAGATGGGGTAGACATGTAGGATGGGTATACACAAGGTATAGGGGGAAGATAGGGTAGATAAAGAAGATGGGGTAGCTGGGAGGATAGAGTAGATGGGGAGGATGGAGTAATGATGGGGATGGGGTAGATGGAGAGGGTGGAGCAGTTAGGAAAAGATGGGATAGACAGGGAAGATGAAATAGTTGGAGAGAATGGGGTAGATGGGAAAAAGGTGGGGAGGCTGAAGAGGGATGGGTTAGATGGTGAAGATGGGGATAGATCGCAAGGATGGGGTAGATGGGGAGGATGTGGTAGATGGGGAGGATGGGTGTTGATGGGAAGGATGGGGGTAAATAAGGAGGATGAGGTTAAGGGGAAGGATTGGATTAATGGTGAGGATGGGGCAGGTGGTAAGGATGTTTCAGGTCCACTTTCCCTATTTTGACCAAGGTGTGTGATTGGTTGTCGGGCAATTAATACTTTGGAATGGATAGTAGCAGTGATCCTTTTGAAGGTACCAGGGAGACCCACTTATTGAAGAGAACAGGAGATTACTGAAGATGCCAAAATCGTTAAGAATATCCCGATACTGACTGCTCTTTTAATCTTTATGAACATAAATACAACTGAAAACTCTTACACAACATAATCAAATGCATTTTAATGATGATAGAGATGTCAGGAATAAATCTTTTTCCATACAAAATGATTAGCGCAAAGAGCATTATTCAGCAAGCTTTCAGATTCTACTCTTTGCAAAGTTTTTTTTCTGAACAAAAAAATAACAGATATGAAGATGCTCCCATAAGCAGTACAGCCGTTCCAAATCAAACTGCTTAATGGGAGCAACAGAAATTATATATGCTCCTGAAATACATTTTTTTTAAATCTTTCCTGGGAGCACAGTGGGTGTTTTCAAGATTATGAATTACCCATTCTATATCAATAGACTTAAACCATGATTTCTGGCATTATCATTTCCTTTCAGAAAGGCAAGATATTAAAGAGCCTTAAAGTGGAAACAGCATGGAGAAGCATAATGCTTTCAAGGATCATGCACTTCTACAGTTCTGGAAAAAATCACACATGGTTTTTATCTCTCCTCATTCCATGAGTTTTGCATTATATCTCGCAGAAGATCAGAACTGAACAATCTTATCAGTGGCAAACAGCGCTTTGTAACAGGGAACAACATCAAAAAGGCTGCTGGGAAAGAAAAGGAAAGTGGGAAGGACCTAACCATCTGGGCTCGCTGGTATCTCTCCGTGGCAAAATTGGCCGTGGGGTGTGTTTTTCGACTTTCCCTGCAAAGTTAATAAGTGACTGGGTCTGTTCTAAGTGTGATGTCAGCTCGCTCGCGAGGAGGCAAGGTCTGCGCAAGTATTTCTGCAGATTTTCAGCCTCTCCCACCATCCGAACAGATGGAGGCGAACTTCAGGTATATCACGAAACTGTACTACATGTTAAGTACTGGGTTGGATACGACAGGTACCTCCTTCAAATACAGATGCACGGGAACGGGACGGGAACGACGCACCGTGTTTACTTTTGCGGAGGAGCTATAGGTATACGCGGAAGTTTTCCATCTTCCGATGAGAAAAAATTTGCCGCGACCGATGGAAACAGGAAGAGGGGGAAAAGGCGGGAGATACAACGCGAAATCAGGAGGAAACAGATGCAATGGTTTCTGACACAGCGAGCAGGAAATCAACGAGCTGTGCTGAAAGGTTGCAGCACTGATGAGCCCACCGTATGCCGCCCCGCATCTGGCGAACGCATCACCTGCACGGAGAAGCGGAAATTCCGTGCAGAGTTTTTTTGCCTCGCTTTCCTCGTTCTTTCTCTTGTTTTGCATGCGTTATTTCTTTCTTTCTTTTTTTTTTTTTTTGGTTTTCCTTCTTTTTCGTCTCGCCAACATTGTGGCGCTTGGTGGTTGCACTTTGTGGGCTGCCTGCGCAGTCCTTGACTGATTGCAAAGGTAATTCCAGCTTAATTAATGCAGCAATGGGTAAAACATGTGTTCTCCTAGCATCGCAACTCCGTGTCTCACCTCGCTACTAAACCTCCCCCCCCCCCCCCATGAACGATTATTTTCCAATGCTGCGATGGATAGGTTTTGAGTGGGTGGCTGATTGTTTTCGCAGGCTCTCCTGCGCACGGAAAGCCCAGAGATATGGCTGAGCCTCTTGCTCAAAAATTTCGCCCCTCATTGCTGGGGAATTGCGGGCCTCAAGGTCAGGCTTTTCACATGAATTTGGCATTTGAGTTTTGAAACATTTTAGCAGGAAAAATCAAAGCCATAAAAAGAGAGAACCAAACAATGCTTCTCTTGTTTTAAAAAATCACAAGAAATCTGCAGTTTTACTGTTCTTCATATCCTCTGTTCCAGCATCGAGTGCTTAATACTGCCAGATACTTCACAAAGAGATTCTTCTCCTTGATGAGGATGGAATACGCATACATCCCTATAAACTACCCTTGACCCTTAATCTGTCTCACAATAGGTTCATATGCACATTCAATGTCCTCATTCAATGCATTTTCAAATGGAGAACATCACTCAGCCACAGTGCACAAAACTGAAGGAGAAACTTGTCCCCAGTCAGATGCACATGACATCCACCAGTCTCAGAGAAAAAAAATCAAGAAGTGGCAGGTTGCACGCATGGTTGTCCCAGCTCACAGAATATAGGAGGAATTCAATTAGCGGGTTGTGGGAAGTCAAGGGTATCAAGTGCTGTGAGAGGCAGGGGGAGGTTGCAGGGAGGTAACCCCTCTCCCCACCCCTTCCTTTACCCCCTCCCCTCCCCTTTTCCATTTTCTCCCCTCCCTTCCCTCAAGCTCTTTCCCACCCTATATACAAACCATCTTGTTCCATTACCACCTAAAGGGATGGTATAATTTTGATTGAGATGGGGCTTCAGGTTTTCAACTTTTTTGTAAGATAATGAAAAACCTCTCTTGAATATTAAAGAGCATACAATTCTAAGAGGAATTTGAAATCATTTGATGAAACTTGGTTTTGAAATGACTGAGATATCCACAAACAAAGAAGTCCTAATGAAAAGTTGGGACATTAGGACCCCTTTGTTTCACTCTTTTTTTTTGGGGGGGGGGAGGGGATATCTCACCCATTTCAAAACTTATTTTCATCAAACAAACTTTGAATTCCTATTCTAATTGCATATTCTTTTATATTTCATAAATGGTTCATAATCATCTTAATTGAAGTTAAAATCTGAATTCCCCATCTCAACCAAATCTATACCACCCATTTAACTCTCTGTTTTCAATAGGCCTCATACTAGTCCTGCGAAAAAAAAAAAAAACATTGCTGAATAAAAGGAAAGACAGGGAATTCCCCGCCTCCCCCCCCCCCAAAAAAAAAAAAAAAAACCCAAACCAAAACAAAACAAACAAAAACAAATCTTTCCCTACCTGTCCACACACAGAGAAATGGAAACTATTGTTGGCAAAATTACTAGAGCAAAAGAAAAAAAAAGCACATGAAACTGAAAATTATGTGATCTAGGCCTACTCAAACATATCACTTGAGCTATATAGATAATGGTAATAATGGAAATGATCATATTCCTGATTACAGTAAAATTCTTATGATGGTAATAGTTATAAAAATAATAATAGTATTATCATTACTTTTATTATCAATTTTATTGTTACTGTAAAGAAGAAAAGAAGACGAAAAATAAGAAGAAAAATGCCTCTTACTCAAACAACATTTCAAATGAAGAATTGATCAATGCACTGACAGTAGCCTTTTCAGTTCCTGTTTATGAGATTTTGAGGGAATTATCCTTGTGAACAAACCTAAATTTGCCTTTTCCCAATTGCATTTTCAAAGACTGCCAACACATTGTCGACAAGACATCATGTTGCATGAAACTGACCAGGAAATGGAGCATAGAGCATGAAGTTGTTCAT
This sequence comes from Diadema setosum, assembly GCA_033980235.1. Taxonomy (NCBI): domain Eukaryota; kingdom Metazoa; phylum Echinodermata; class Echinoidea; order Diadematoida; family Diadematidae; genus Diadema; species Diadema setosum. Next base: position 16,864,052 of record CM067066.1, on the reverse strand, counting down.
CCTGACTGCCTTCCAAAATGCTCCACCAATTCAGCGAAGAGGCTTTAAAGAACCACTCTTCCTAGAACACAAGGAGTGCATAATAGTAGAATTCACGCTGACGAGAATTAGCGGGATACAAATCTTGAGGTTTGCATCGCAATCCGAATACATAAAAGCCCACTAAATGGCGCAATCAGTATTGCAATTCAACTCCCAAGAAATCTTGCGATTATTTTGAAATTATCGCGATGACTTGAGAAAAAGTTAAATCATTCACTGGAGAAAAAAAAAAACTGTCATTATCTTTTATCCTGTCATTCATAGATACATGCATGAGTGAAAAGCACCAAAGAAAAGGGGGCAAGAGTCACTGTTTCAGTAGATTTCTAGCATGCCCAGTTTGGTCAATAAATTATCGCTATCAGGCAAAATAATACAGTAGCAGGATATTTCTATCCATCTTTCAAAAAATCTTGGCATCTAAATCACAATCGTTATGCCATTTTGGCCTTGTGAATGTGACTGCTGTGATAAGTACTGCTGTGGTCAGTACTGCGTCAGGCTAGTCAGGCCCTCTAAGCAACGAGACCAACTGGGAAAGGGGGGAAACTTTTCGTTGCCATGCAGCAAACCAAAGCAAAGGACATCAGTCCTTATTTTAGCAGCAAAAAGCAGGGTCTCCGTCTTTGTGAAATCGGAGCTTAGTGCCCAATTTCCTCCGCACCTGGTGCCCGCCGTCAGTAACACTGCCATCCATGTACGGGTGGAATTAGGGGGATCCCCTCAATAATGTGATCTCCTACTCTTCCTCCTCCTCCTCCTCCTCCTCCTCCTTCTCCACACCCTCATCTTCTCCCTGCCCTGAATGTACGAGCGATGGCATCCCACACTAATACCAACATTGCTACCCCCCTTTTGACTCACAAGGCAAAGTTGAGAGGCATGTGAGACTTTCAGACTAGGTCTGTCTCCCAGCAACCTCACTTGGTCCCAATCCTTTGATCGTAACACATTACTCTACCTTCTTTCTTTTTCCCACAATATATTTGAAAATAGAATTAAAAGCCAAGAAAAGTTTATAATAATTTCCCCTTAGCACATGAATTATTATTTACAATCATTCACCACAGAAAAACAAAAATCTTGTCTAGAAAAAAAAAACAAAAAAACACACAGGCAACATATCAGAGAAAATTTGTAAGTGAAGTAGGACAATGACACTTAATATTATGATCCTTGAATGTCAATCAAAACAACTATTATGATTATTTTGGCAACTAATTATTTTTATATTAGTCATATCAAATGTGCTTTCTGTTGGATAATACCCTTTGTGTCCTCTTTGCTTATAAAGGACATCCATGGACAAAATTCGTCTTGACTACACATAAAGAGATCCCCAAATCATCTCCCTCTGTTCTGCGGTGCCCGTGAAAATTAAGACACGCTGATCAAATTGCATCCCCAGTGGGGTTACAGGAGAAAAACTTTTAATTTCCAGAAAAACATACAATTATTGCTGTTCCATCAACAAAACATGAGTAATACACAAAAGACACACAGTCACATGAGCGAGTCAACTCCTCTGCTCAGCTCAGAGGATGTCATGCAAGATGACTTGCAGATATTCTGAATGAATTTTTTGCCAATTCATCTCAAAAGCAGTTCTTGATAACACAAGTGGATGCACTTCTGCATCAGTGAAAAGTCACCATTTCCGTCACTCTGAATGTTCTTTCCCCTCCTTAACAAACTCTGAGATCTTTTGTTTTCTCTGAAGCTCAAGAAAAGTGAAAACAGACTTTCATGAAAAAAAATAAAAATCTCCAAGTTCAAGTTGATTTTGATGACTGCAGTAAATCTAGGATAACATAATGTCATAAAAATCAGTTTAAAAGATTTTGAAAAAAAACAACAACATGCAATTGAACCTTTTCCTGATGAATTTCTGAAACTGCATAGACTCTGTACCAAACCCTTCTGCTTCCATAGCCAATGGATGAAAGTATGTTATGCAAGGGTGATATTTTTTATTTCGAAGGTTTGTTGATCAAAAGATGAAATAAGACTCATTATTCCAAAGGTTTGTTCTTCCAAAACATGCAAAGCCCCTATAACTAGACGTTTGTTAATTCGAAAATGAAACAGGGTTCATAAATCCAAGCATTTATGCCGTTATTCTGAAGGTTCATTATTCCGCAGGTTCGCTAATCCAAAAATGAAATAAGATTTGCTATTCCAAAGGTTCATTAATCCGAAAATGAAATAGGGTTATCAATTCCAAAAGTTAGTTATTCCAAAAATGAAAACGGTTTGCTGTTCCAAAGGTTTGTTAATCCAAAAAATGAAAAAGGTCCTTTATTCTGAAGTTTGCTAATCCAAAAATGAAATAAGGTTTATTTCATTCATCCAAAAAACAAACAGACGGTGTGTATGGTGTGTACTAACGAGCCTTCGGAATTACAAACCCTGCTACATTTTCAGATAAACACACCTTCCAAATAACAACCCTTATTTCATTTTCAGATTAACAAACCTTCAGAAGAATAACAAACTCTATGTCATTTTCAGAAAATAACAAACTTTCAGAATACAGAATCTTTGAAATAATGTATCTGTGGAATAATGACCCTTTGGAATAATGAACTGTTACCATTAGAAAATAGTCACGACGATGACATTTACTACAACTTCATAAACATAAATATCTTTTTTTTTCGCATGACTCACTCCACTTATTACTCTGTATGCAAAAAAAATTCAGTATGAGCTATCATGAAAATGAAAAGAAGTTCTGCCATTCTTGATTTTAAATGGGCCTCTCACATTGGTTAGTTTTCTACACTGATTAACCTAGCTTCCACGGAAAAAATCTGGAAGTGGGAAGTTACTGGCAAAAGAGCAGCGAGACTTTCCAAGAGAAAAGCTTTGAGAGCAACTAAGAATCCTCGACAATTTCCGGAATTTTACATAATAGCTGAAATCTGGCTGCATTTACAATATGTAATAGGAACAGCTTGAGTTCTAATGACAGCTTGGTTGTAGTTTTCAGCGAACAAACAGAGCATTCCTTGCCCCTTTTACCCCCCACCCCCCCCCCCCAAAAAAAAAGAGAGAAAAGTTTAAACAGTTGTTGGGATGACAAGAGCCATGTGACTGAATGCACAGCACCAGGGATGAGCAAGAGGTGTCTCATTAGCAGAGGGTTAAGTTCATTTCCTTTACACCTGCCACAGTTGAGTAAATCCAAAGGGGCGTGGCAGTGAGGAAAGGGCTGTGAAGGGATGGTGTTGGGTAAGGAATGGGGAGGGGAGGGGGGAGGGGATTGGGGGATGATGCTGGACCAGACAGCTGTACAGCTTAGAAATAGAATAGGTCCAGATCCTTGACAGCTGTTGCTGATGCACCTTAGTCATTCGTTCATTCTCTCCATCACCATGAACGGCCTGTTTTACCTGATGGCATTAGACAGAAGTATTCTCTTCTAGGGCCAAGTAAATCTTAGCTTTTGAGGCAAAAATTGTCAAAGAGTAAATCTTAGCTTTTGAGGCAAAAATTGTCAAAGAATTCACACTTAAAGGATTAGTATTTCTGAATAAGAATAATTCACAAAATTTGGTTTCCATTAAGGCTTCTGCTGGGAGTGAAAAACTGAATTCAAGTACCCCTTCTCAGCAACTAAATCACTCTGTGTTCATGTAATTCAATTTATATCACTAGAATTACACAGATATGCAAATTTTTATGCATTTGCAGAGCTGCTAGTTTTGACACAAAACTGTCTTCAATGGAAAATATGATTTCATTCTGTAAGGGATCTTTTGAAACTTGAATATTCCACATAAAACAGAGATTAAGGTTGTTATTCAAATCATCTATTAATACATTGTACAATGTTCATGAAAGCATGAATGAATATCAATTAATTATCAAATGAAAGAATACTACAGTATCATTTCCTTCTGTGTAATATGGATATCATAGAAGGGGATATGATTCAAAACTTATTTCAGTCACTGAGTTATTGCATTTAGTCCTTTACATTTTTACCTTCATACACATTGCCCCCATCTGATTTTTCACCTCACCCCCCCTCACCTTCCCCTTCTCACTCTCTCCTCCACCCCCCCCCCCCTTCTTCCCCTCTCCCCACCCCCCCCCCCTTCTTCCCCTCTCCCCACCCCCCCCCCTTCTTCCCCTCTCCCCACCCCCCCCCCCTTCTTCCCCTCTCCCCACCCCCCCCCCCCACCACCCCCTGGCCTGGCCGGTCTCTGTCCTATACAACCCTATTGCCCTAAAAAGAGTCACCCACAACAGGTGTGAGGGATGTCTCACTGACTAGAAGGAGGGACATCACTTTGAATTAGCTGATCTACAAAGCAGACCATGTCAGTCAGTGCATCTCGCACGAGATCTCTTCCAGGAAAACCTTACCAGTGGCAGCCATATAGCTGCATTTATCAACTCACTTCTTGTGCGGAATTAACATTTCCAAACAACTATCAGGGACTTTTGGGCAGTTGATAAAACGCAAAGCTGTTTTGATTATGTGGTTAGAAACAAGTTTCTTAAATGCCAAAAAAACGTGCGATTACAAATGCATTTGAGCTAGAAACACATTTCTGGAGAGTTGATAAATGCGCAGTCGTTTTGAGAGATGTCTGTAACTCAGACCTGCCCATGCCAACCACATCTCTGCTCCTCGCATCAAACTGTGCCATGGAGCCGCACAGTGATATAAAATTTTGAAATTTTTGCCATCACTGTTCACATTGTACAAATTTGCATCTTTCGGCCAAAAATTGCAACAATTTGCGCAATTTGAATCGTGGCAAAAGTCTCACAAAATATTGCATTATTTCTGTGCACAGTGAGAATGTCAAAATCTGGATCGGAATCCTTATTGCGACCTGATATGATGTGTTAATTTGAATGTAATGAGGACAGTAAAAATGAGGGCATCTGTCACAGCAATTAGCACATCGTCGTTGGAGCTAGACATCGATACAATGGATAGTGTGCACAGGTAGAGTCTGAGAGAGGTCTGGGCAGGCGAGCGGAGTGTTTCCGTCAAATGTGTCAGAACAGTGGGAGGAAACAGAGAACACCTGGAGTTCCTGGACCCACTAATCCATCACCATCTGTCTCACTACTGACCAAACAATATGGGTTATGGTTGTGGGTGGTGGGGGGGGGGGGGATTTGCTGATCTAGAGTTCATTGCCTTCCGCCAGTAAAGGACCATTACAGACTTTGTGCACCAGGTGTTTTGTGTGATACAGCATGTCATGTAAGTTGATGAGTTGTCATACAAAATACTTTTAAAAGAAGTTGCTCTGCACACCAGCGGAACTGGTAGTCTATAGTATACTGATCAACACCCCACCTTAAGGGATCGTATAGTTTTGGTTGAGACCTAATTCCAGGTTTCTAACATTTAATGATGAGATAATGAGAAACTTCTTATAAAATATGAAAGAGCATGTAATTCTATGAGGAATTCAATGTCTATTTGATGGAAATCGGGTTTACTTTGTTTTACTTTGTTTTTGGATGTTTCAGTCATTCCAAACCCGATTTTCATCAAATAAACTTTGAATTCCTCTTAAAATGGCATGTTCTGTATCATGTTTTCTTGGTATCTCACAAAAACTTATAAGCCCAATTCTCATCTCCACCAATACTGTACCATCCCTTTGATAATGTTGCTGAAATGAGGGTCAAAAGAATGTGAAGTGGGAACAAGAGCCTAACTCCTTCCTCCATAGAGTATTACTGTATTTACAATTGGTCTACTCGTCCCAGTGCTGCATCCAGTACCAATACCTCACTTGTACCGAAACGGTGTTGGAATGTGAATGCGCACCTCCATAAGAAACTACACCAGTAAAGTTTGTTGATACAGTCCTGTAACAAATTGATACTAGGCTGCATCCCATTGCAGCACCACTACTGTACCAAGCAAGACATGAATGCTTCTTGGTACAACTCCAATGTTGCAAAAATTTTAGAAAGATCAGACACTGCTGTTTGAGATTTTGAAGGGGCCAGTCAGTTTGTAAGAAATATAACAATAATAATAAATCTGACAATAATGACATGCATGTGTATTTCAATGTGCACTTCTCATTTCAATCAATGTTTTTGTTGGATTTTCATTCAAGTTGTTCGATATTTATTTTTGAAACGATAGATACAACAGAATAAAAAAACAGCAGCAGTTTGCCACGGAGTAGTAGGAATTTATTGTGTGCTCGATTACTATTTCTTTTTTTTTTCCAAGGACAAAGCCCCCAACGACTTGTGCGTAAACAGAGAACATGTAATTCAGTGCGGATGAATGTGTTACCACAGGAATGCACTGGAGTTGCTCGGAGACAGCAAGAACAATGTGAAGACGTTTATTATGGGAAAGTTCCAGTGTTACACTACTAAAACTACAGGCATTGTCTTGGGGTGCGATACTGACCAGTACAAATCTTTTCAGGCAATGTGAATGGATGTGAATGCAGTTGTCCTCACAAATGCAATAGTGACAAACTCAGAGCATGCTCAGAGTGAAGCGATTTGAACAGAGGTCACTGAACCTGAGGGGCTGGAATGCAGCAGGGCATGGTTTGGTACACACTCACCACACACACACCACGTGCGCACACACACACTCTCTCTTTCTCTGGCTGGCTGGCTGACTCAAACCTAGGGTTTCAATGGGATGAAATTGTACAACCACTGCACAGCTGATGATAACATGTGGTCAGCAACAAGATGGACCACATGCCACATACCAGAGAACGACATCGAACATTCCAGCACAAAGAACGAAACACAACTCTCTCCACTTTCCACTGCAAGATATTTCCATCTGAATTGCTCAAAAGTTTTCCAGTATCACGCTGCTCTATAAGCATTGCCACCAGCAGGATGTGGTCATAGTAGGACCGCGCTGTCAAGAAACACAAAGGTCGTTCACCCCCCAGATATCATTCACTTTGCCTAACCTGGTCAGTGACAAGGATGTCAGAATGTGGTTGTTATGGTAATTTCCCTCCATTCTATTCTGTCCCATCTGTTGAGAATATTTAGATATTACTTTATTAGGAGTGTGTACGTCTGCTTCTGAACTGTAGCTGCTGACAACTTTTATGATGATGAAAAAGGAAACTGTTCTTCAAACATATAAAAAGCAGAAGCACAAACATGCCAAAAAGTTATATTTTAGTTAAAGTTTGCAGTATCTGACAGTAACTTTGGGACATAATTTTTCTGGTCTCTTTGCGTAAACATTATTCTAACCTAGCTCTGCATAGTGTTGTGTTTACAACTGACAGCCGTCAGTTGCAAACTCCACAAAGCTGAGTGTGGGTCACAAATACCCCAGATGTAATGTTTTGCAGATGTGCTATATAGCACCGTGTAAACCACGACATATCAAATACACATCCATACTTAGCCAGCTGTGATCACTATCATCATATCTACATCTGAAGGGTAGCATACACAATGCAGAAATAATAACAGTGCAAATTGCACAGTCAAATGACGACAGTTCATTGAACCTGACTGCAAAGTCACTTGATTACCTTGAAACATAATGAAAGATAAATATAGTAGCCATGATCGTTCCCAAGAAATCTTTAAATGAAGTATATTAAACCTCCAACTAAAGTGACCTAGGAGGCAGTGTGTTTCGGGGCACAAAGGAGTAGTCTACCGAGCAACATTATTTCCATTTTTACAGAGATTGCACAGTGATCCCATCCAGATGATGTTTTTGATCCATTTGTTTCCATGGGGACTGATCCTTTCATCAGAAGCCAGCTACAATTCTCAGTCAATGACCTTCTTCCAAGAAACAACAGTGGTTAGGGAGCCAGGGATTTTGTAGGGATGGGGGAGGGGGGCGGAGGGGGAGGGGGCGGAGGGGAGGGTGCCTTTCAAAGTTCAAAGAACCAGTTTGGCCACACTTAGTCCATAAGATAAGGGTGTCATGATTCCGCACCATGTACTCACCACCTTCTGATCACATTCTATGGCAACACATAACATACATTAAGTAACTTTTTGCTTGACCACTCTGAATCTGCATTCTGTACAACTATGCCAGCAAGGAATATGTGAAGAGTTTAAATGCAAAAACTGATATATCCATTTTTATGATCATGAGATACTTGAGATTGAAGCTGCTGAAAAACAAAGAAAATACTTAAAATACATGCAGATAATCTCTTGAAATTTTTATTGTTAAATATATGCTGTAATTTAGGTAATATCTTTAAATATATTTCTTGTTACAAATGTAACAAGACCAGTATCACTGGAAAGATTTGAATTTTCTTGTTTTGACGATGGCCTTACTTGAGTAACTGAAAATGGCATTTATCTGTCGTTTTTACATGCAAACTCTTCTTCACGTCTATATGATTTCATCTCTTCATACTTGTGCCACTTGCAGTGTGCAGAACAGCAACATTGCACTGATAACTACTGTTGTGCTGGGAATGCATACTGATTAATTCTTCGCAGTTCCACAATCTAATCCAATAAAAGGAAATTCCAAACTATGCCATCTGACAAGTATCAAGGGGTGTACACGCTGATCCTCGTGAACTTTTGATGCAAGCAGCATGCGATACAACAAACCCCTCAGGCTCATATGTTTAACCTCACTCCCAGACTGAAAACTGATATTTATTGCCCATTTTACGATTTGAGAAGTAAACCATTAAATCATTACTGAATCTTTTTACTTGAATATGTGAATGAGCAGAAAAAACAACAACATTTAATAGGTCAGGGAAGCATATCTTTCAGTCCAAACAGCAGGCTTATAGTAAATACTTAATTTTTGCATTTGTCATTCTCACCCCCCCCCCCAAAAAAAAACAACAACAACAAAGTAACAATAGGACAAGCAGTAGATGGAGAAACAGGTTATATGGTGCATACGTTAATGAATGCTACTTCATACCTAACATATCTGCAAGCTAACATGGTACGCTACATTGCTGCCTAGAATTTGTGCTGGTCAAATTGACCAGAAATCAGAAGCTGGATTGACCCTGCATTACATGCCATATATTTGGCTAGCATATTCAGTGAACTGGAAATTGTAAGACATTATTGCACATAATTTTTTACATTCGCAATCAAGCACAGAAGACTTCATAAGAAATTAAGTTTCATACCCTTTCAGGATGCAAACTTTATACTTTTACCTCAGAGAAAATACACGTGGTGCTAGCGTCATTTTGGCATGTTGTTACTGTACGATTGTCATTTGACTCCAGAAATGTAAAAAAAAAAAAAAAAAGAATGTGAACTCCCATATCACGTACAGTAAGCAATATTAGGCAGCTCATACAGCAAGCTAGCACATCCTGAGCACAACAACAGAACTCAGTACAGACAAACTAGAGAACATGAATAACTGCAGATATGCACTGCAGTAAGAACAAGCAAATATCATTCTGAAAGTACCCCAGGAAAGAGAGACAAAAAAAAGAGGAAATTATGGGGGTCAAGTCTTTGGCTGTCCTTGAAGGAAGCTCTCCTCTGGCCTCCTCCTCCTCCTTAAAGACATCCAAGGGTACGGGTCATCAGAGATCTCCTGGCAACCTTGATTGGAGGACACAGGTGGAGGAGCTATATGTAGGAGGAGGGTAAATCACTGAAGATGGCTCAACAATTGGGAGCCAGGGAAGGAGGGAAAATGGAAGGGAGGTAAGGGAAGGGCGAAGGGGTGGCACAGTGAAAAAAAAACCAAAAAATATGTGGAGCTAGGGCAGTTAGTCATCCAAGAAATCCTCCAGTCTCCCCCCCCCCCTTCAAAAAAAAAAAAAAAATAGAAAGAGAAAAGGGAGATGACAAAGATAATTCCTAGGGCAGGCTACACCTGTGATGCAATCTATCAATCAAATCATAACTTGATAGAACCTGTCATAATGATATTTATTAGCAAAGTCACAAGCACAGATTTCCTCCTCACTTGGTCAACCCTAATTACCCATAGCATTTCCAAAGCTGGTTCCCACCACTCCCACCCTCCCCCTTTTCCACTTCTCCATGAAAAATTACATGCACACACTTTTCATTCACCCAGTACCCTATTCCAGTTGCAGTCATTAGGCCCGTTCACACACAAGGGAAAAAGTGTGATTGAAAAATCGATTTTCTTATCGCGATCAAAATTTCGAAATTTTTTCCTGTGTGGACAGAAAAATTTCACTAATTAAAAATTTCACTAATCGCGATCCAACTCGCACTATTAGTGCGATTTTTCAAAATAATCGCAAATTATTTTGCCAAGCGTCGTGTGTGTGAGCGCGATCGAGATTCGGAAATCGGTATTTTTAATCCCATCGTTCGTAGCGCGTGAACGTCAACATTATTGGGACCACGGGGTCAGTCTTCGGTCATGCAAGTTTCGCGCAAGGGCAATTTGGCCACTGAACGTTCTTTCCTTGCTGCGAAGTGCGATTTTTCCTTGTGTATGAACGGTTGAAAAAAAAATCAAAATTTGGATCGCGATTGTAATTTCGATTTTTGTTGTGTGTGCACGGGCCTATAATGGGGCATACTATAAAACCATGAATGTTTGTGCGCATTTTATTTTCACAAATTTCGTGTAAGCAAAGACTTGCAAAGTTGAAATACGCACAAAGTGCAAACGAAACAATAACATCCGTACTACAACTTTTTCACGACGCTTTACCACATGCAAAAATTCCCCTTCCATGCAGGTGATTTATTGTTCCCTGCTGATGAAAACTATATTCCAGGTAAACGGTATGCTTTCAAGAGGAATGGTTGCAGACCATAATTTACCTAACTCTGCTATAGAATGGAGGACACTGCCTGAGATCCTGTTGGCGAAAGTGAAAATAAATTCCACCTCTCTGTTTTGGGTTCCGGGCGAATCAAAGTTCTATCAACCCGTTGAGGACGGACTGATTTTGCTGCAACACGCATTTCCCATAGACACCTGCCCGAGTATACTCGGGACTCGTCCTCAACGGGTTAAACAAAACCTCTAGATGAGGAAAAGAGAAGAAAATGGGGGAGAAGCTGAAACTAAGCATTGCTTCCTGGGTGTGTGATATTCAAATTCTCCCTTTCCGGCAGGTGCGTGCTGATCTAACTTTGTCTTGGGCTGTTTTCACCCATACCGAGAGTGCATAATTTGAATCACAACTCTAATGATGCACCACTAGAATCGTGATTAGAATGACGCATTTTGGCCGTGTGTATTATGCAAACCGGAATCGTGGATGGTGATTTGAACCACCATTCCAGTCGAGATTCAAATGACGATCCTGAAAAGTTTTTCAATCATGATCACCATTGCAATTAGTTTCTCAGTGTACTACTGAATTCAAAGTTCAATGTTAGCTGGGAGGAACAATTTGGAGACACTGAAGAAAAAAAATCGCTTCTATCGACACACCTTTTTAAAAGAAATTTTGTACTTCCTTGACATAACAAATACTTCACGTAAATTTACAGATTTGGTTGGTCTTATGACCTTCAGGTCGATAGACAAAGGAATGGCACTACAGCTTGTGTACAGCAGGGAGGTGAGAAGTCACCTCCCTGTGTACAGAAATGACAGTTCCATTCATAATACTACTGCTCTGGGAGATGGTAACATCTTGCTGTAATATGTAATTAAAGATAATATAAAGTTTTGGTATTACCTCAAAAGTTTCCCTAAATTTCCTTGTCTTAGTTTGTGTTTCAGGTTAAAGTACCTTTCATATAACTAACATTGTGAGACTTACTCGCCCCAAAGTGCTCTCATGTCTTAGTAATCATTCAATAATGGTTTCGTACCAGAGCCGCCGCCGTACGGCGGCGGCGAGGTAGTACACGTATTGTGCGAGATAACTGCGACCAGCAGCGTGCAGCCCCATACGCATACTGTGTAGCTAACTGCGACCAGCAGCCCCATACGCATAGCTGAATGGGGCTTCGCATTGTAGCTTACAGGATCATGACAGATTTAGTATCGCGGGTAAATATCAACTTAAAATCCAAAAGTTTCTTCAATTTGAAGACTTACCAGTTAAGTTGAAGTATTGAAAACAGGCTTTGGACAACGTTTGGTGTTGCCAATAGTCCCTTTCTGTTCGAATTGATGACTGAATGTGACTCGGTCGAGAGGACCTTGGGAGAGCTGCACTGAATTGACGGCCAGCGCATGCGCACACAAACATCTTATCCGTTGGATTTGAAATTTGTTCGCATGTGATGTGTGCGTATGCGCTGGTCGTAGTAATCAGTGTATGTAGCTCTCCCAAGGTCCTCTCGACAGAGTCACATTCAGTCATCAATTCGAACAGAAAGGGACTATTGGCAGAACCAAATGTTGCCCGAAGCCTGTTTTCAAGACTTCAACTTAATTGGTAAGTCTTCAAATTGAAGAATTTTGGGGATTTTAAGTTGATATTTACCCGCGATACTAAATCTGTCATGATCCTGAATGCTACAATGCGAAGCCCCATTACGCTATGCGTATGGGGCTGCTGGTCGCAGTTAATTGCATGATTACTAAGAAATGAGAGCACTTTGGGGCGAGGAAGTCTCACAGTGTTAGTTATATGATAGATACTTTAACCTGAAACACGGAAATTCAGGGAAACTTTTGAGGTACCAAAACTTTTTATTATCTTTAAGTAATAAAGTATAAAAAATAAAAAGGAAACTTAATCCATTGAGGACAAGTCCCGAGTATACATGGGCAGGTGTCTACGGGAAATGCGCGTTGAAGCAAGATCAGCCTTTCCTCAATGGGTTAATAAAGATCAGGACAAGTATAAAATGCCACTTGATGCAGATTTACTTACAGTGGAATGTGATTACTTTGCATGATCACAAAATGATATGTATTTGAAGGATTTTGCTTTGAAAGCACCACTCTTGTCTCATCCTCTACCTTGAGTACATACAGTGTGTGACGTCTCATACAGTACTGTCATAGATTGAAGATAAGAAAAATTTTTAAATGTACAAATCTGGTTGTTTTTGCTTGTTTCAAATATATGTTCGAGCCATAACAGACCTGAAATGGATCCCAGATGCAGCCCCCTGAATGACGAGTGGGTGCCGAGCAAACCTGTGGATGGCTTTCTAGGTTAATTGGACAGACTCCAGGAACCTGAACACATAAATTAACTTGAGTTGAATTCAAACATTGCATCCTGCTTCACTTCCCCTCCATCTCTCCCTCTCTCTCTCTCTCTCTCTCTTTCTCTCTCTCTATCTATCTCTCTTGGACCCCTTTCAGACCCAAAAACACTTCGCTGTTATTTTGTCAAAAGCTGAGCGTGGCCTATTCCATGCACAGATTACAGTGCAATAAAGGTCAAAGTCGGTAAAATTTATGAATTTGCATAACACCATTACACATCATGACAGAATTCCTATATAACTGATAATTTTTACTTAACAGTACAAGTTTAAAATTCGACAAATATACCGGTTTACTAATTATAGAATATTCAAATCTACGGATGTTTCTTCCATGCAGACATAGTAACGAACCAGATTATTAACCTGTACCTCAAAAATATTTTTCAATACTTGGAATCCAGTTTGTATACATTAGTTGTTGCTACATCGGGCAAACCTCGAGCAAGCTTTCAGATTGTCATGAGAAACCCATTGCAGGAGGCATGCATAAAATCTAAATATGATAGTAAACTCATCAATTGATAAAACTGCACTCCGTGGACAAGGCAAGTTCGTTTCCAACACGAATGCACTCTTTACTAGCTTTTAAAAAAAAAAAGGATGCTTTGTAACCTTTAACCTGTCATTCAGCTCAGCCTTTTCTCATCAGAATGAAGCAAAGCAGAGATGAACAAAATGATAATACTGGCCCTTCCACACTGCGTCCCTATATAGTAAATTGACTTCATATTGAACTGAATGTATTTCCTGATGCTTTGTTGAATTGTGACTCATCCCAATTCCACTCCAACATATTCCACTGTATCTGTTTACACTAAAGAATCATATTTGAAAGTACTCAGTATTCTGCTATCCAGTTGCATTTATCTAAAAAGAAAAAAAAAAATCTGAGCAGAATCACAATCCTAAATACATTTGAGGCATCTTCGGGGGATATATAAATGCAATCGTGTTTCTAGAAGCATTTAGAAACATCAATTTGAACGCCATTCAGAGGGCATTTTGAAATGCGTTTGAGACGATGATCGCCTTTCTGCGAGTAGATAACCCCAATGCCGTTTTGCAACACGTTTTCCCCCGAGCTGCCAAGGTCAACTTCCAATACCATATACTGTATAAGCCACTAGTTACAAAAAAAAAAAAGCATGCACCTCAGCAGTTGACCTCTACTTCCTGTGTCAAATGGCGCAAAGCAGCTCCGCAGTGACAACACTCAAATTGCCATTTTAATTTCATTACGATGTTTAGATAAACGCAGCACCCCGAGAATCTCTCTTCAAACCAAGTACGTTCGTACACGCCATTCAAAACGTGTTTTGAAACAATTCTCTCTCTCAAGTTGGATAAACGTGGCCCTATTTTATCCAGTCTGAAAGGGCTCCATCTCCCCATCTTCTGCCTCCTCCTCCTCCTCCATCTGTTCAGCCATGTAATTAATCACGACTCTCTCACTGTCCTGACGTGATCTCTTGTCGAACACACATCACATGAAGGGTGAGGGCTTGCAGGGGGAGGAGTAGAGAAGACAGGAGGACACCCTGCATGATTCACAGACAGTACGTTCCTCCAGACAGAAAAACTTGTGTCCAATAAGATCAGGAAATAAGATCTTGAGAAGTAGGCACGTGAATGCCCATGATGAATTGAGAGGAATGTACGATTCTTTGAATAATAGTTATCTAGCAGCTCACTCGGCATTTCTATCAGCACTTTCAATACAACATGGACATCTCTTATCATTAATTCTAATCATACTGTAACAGTCACAAGAGCTTTATTTCTACTCTTAGAATATTATCCTTCTTCATAAATATTTGTATAAATACCGTGTGTATATAATGTATGACAGCAATTATGCATACCTATACATATATATATAGATATATACACAAATAGATATATAGGCCTATGTACCACATTAATATAATCACATGATAGTTTATATCTCATTTCTCTATCTACCGCTCTCATATGTTTCTTCTTTTTTTTTCCTTCCTCCATAAACTTGGCCTGATACTGAGTATATCAGGGAGCATATTGTGTGCAGCCGACCTGCTACTACTGCTGCTGGAGTAAACTAAAGAGAGGGCTACCTTCACCTGTAACTGTGCGTATGGTGTCAGCCAGAGATGAGAGATTATCTCAGCACACGGCTCATTGGGGACGCAGGGAAACACGATGAACCAACACCTGCAAGACATATGGCCTACACACCCAATGCCAGCGGCAGCCGGTAGCCTCGCTCCCAGGCTTGACCTCGAAACATGTTCTCTCGCTGTAGCGCTCTCCCTTTCCCCCCTCTCTCAATCACGCTGAATTAATCAAGCAAAATACTTCAGTCAGATCTCAAATTATTCCTCCATACACACTCTCCGAGCTGGCGACGAATATTCTCAGTCTTTCATCTTTATCAGTTTCTGTTTATAGGACTGATCACTTGGATAACTTTTATAAATGCCATTGAAGTGTCCGTTTTGTGATTTCTGAATTGATTAAATCAACTGTAGGGGGAAAGTATTTAGCACATGAAACCCATCACATCTTGTCGCACAATCTAGAGGAGGATCAAAATGCTTTTGCTGAGGCTGGTTACAACGCAACACACCACGATTTAAACTGTTGATATACATTACATTATATCTTCTCCTCCACCCCCCCCCCCCATTGCACTTTTTTCCCCCTTCACATATGAAGTCTACTCTGTTTTATTCTACGTATATAGATTTATGGTCCTCTTCTGCAGGGCTTCCCTATGGTACTTGTCATCACGTTACAATTTGGGAACATCACAATCGTCTTTACACCTCAAAGAGTTTGAGGGGCATATGTCCGTGACATCCAATACTGACTCCCTAGAGGAATCCGTATATATCATTTTGCCTGCTCTGGCATGGCTGATAGAAACTGTTGATACATGCAATACACGGGAGAGGTATTTCGTATTTCACGCTTGTGAAGAAACTTGGAACTCTCACATGGAACTTGTGAACATGTGTAGAAGCATGTGCCCTGCTGATAGTGATATCTTTTTATCAAAAGTTTGACGGCCAATTAATTAAATCATATTGGGCCAACTGTTGTCTGGAGTTGCTTTTTGATTGTTTTGCTCCATTCTGGATACAAATCAGCAAATCAGAATGGTTTGACCAAAATCTTTTAAAGTATTCCCACAACAGATTTTGAACACATTCAAGTTTTTATTTGACAGATATTTTCAAGGGACTTACTTGTGAACACATGTAGACGCATGTGCCATGCTGAAAGTGATATCTTTTTATCAAAAGTTTGACGGTCAATTAAGTCATGTTGGGTCAGCTGCTGTCTGGAGTTGCTTTTGGCTGTTTTGCTCAGTTTTGGATCCAAATCAGCAATCTGAATGGTTTGACATAAATCTTTTCAAGTATTCCTACAACAGATTCAAAAGTATTGTTTTTACCATTGCGAGCAGTGATTGAAAAAAAAAATCGAGTTATCACATTTGATGCACATGCGTAGGTCAGTTGTATCACAAAACATCCTACCACAGAAAAAATTCTCAATAAAGCCTGAAACATAAGGAGCTACAAATGTATCACTATTTTCTCAATAAACCATAAGTGTAGACAGTCTATTCTAAAAACAATTCTTTCAAACTATGGTTCACATTTGTATATTTAAAATACCTAACATTGATTATATTGATTAGCATTTTTACATTGATTGTTTAAACTTCTATCCCTAATGCACATCGTAGAACTATTTTGAAGCACTAAAACTGGGTTTTTGTTTCATCTGCAAATGGTAAATAATGCCTTTAAACACGGCCTTCAATACATTCTTTCTGAATCTATCTGGCACATGTGCTACAGCTATCTTCTTTCATACATGGACCCTACCATATGACTGCGATATAAAATTGGAACTTTACCAAGTCTCAGCTTTCAAGGGGGACCAGTGATTTCACTATCTATTTTGAAGCTTTCAAGGCAAAAGCATATTGATAACAAGACTTCAGACTTCAATTTTTAGCTGGGAGATTGAATCATCATCTTTTCACTTCTAAAACGTCGGGATGATTCATTTACCATCCCTTTGTTTTTCTGGTAGTGGATAAATCCCTTTATCTGGTTATGTACATATTTAATATCTAATCTTTAAAAATATCACTACTCATCATATTTCTAATGACAACCATGACAAACTGGAAATTCTGAAGTGGGAGCTGAAGGTAGAGACTACCAGTGTCCTGCCCCCAAAGATACCATATGGTAATTGATCCACCAAGTGCAGGGGAGAACACATGGATGGTGGGGGCCCTCAAATTATGTCATTCACGCAATTTCGGTGGCATGGGGCGAAGATAATTGTCTCAATCTTGGATCCGTGGCTCGGAACCAACTTTCTCTCACTCGCTATCACTTTGCGACTCCTCTCTGCCAGCTCACCCACAGGTCGAGGTGATAACGGGATGCGAATGTTTGCCACATCACGTGCACAGGGAGAAATCAGAAACAGGTTTCCCCAATGAGTTTATACATTGTACTGTCAGTTGTAAGCCACAAATGAGTTACCTCCACAGAGGTCCCTGCCCCCCCCCCCCCCCAATCAGGCCCTATAGTAGGCCCGTGCACACACAAGAAAATTGAAATTACAATCGCGATCCAAATTTCGATTTTTTTTTTTCGACCATTCATACACAAGGAAAAATCGCACTTCGCAGCAAGGAAAGAATGATCAGTGGCCAAATTGCGCATGCGCGAAACTTGCATGACCGAAGACTGACCCCGCGGTCCCAATAATGTTGACGTTCACCCGCTATGAATGATGGGATTAAAAATACTGATTTCCGAATCTCGATCGCGCTCACACACACGACGCTTGGCAAAATAATTGCGATTATTCTGAAAAATCGCATTACTAGTGCGAGTCGGATCGCGATTAGGATCGCAAAAATTAGTGAAATTTTTCTGTCCACACAGGAAAAAATTTCAAAATTTTGATTGCGATAAGAAAATAGATTTTTAAATCTCACTTTTTTCCCTTGGTGTGAACTGGCCTAGTGTGATCCAATTCACACTCAAAATCCAACTTTCAAAAACCTGAGTAAAAAGCAAGCAGATGGAATGGATGGAAGTTCTTCAAAATCGAACAAAATCAAAGTAATGGATATCTACATTTAAACAAGTCTCCAATAACAGTGATTCTGGGTCATGGTCACATACAGTAGGCCTATATCTCACATCATATTTTGCAAGATTTTTTATTTTCCTGAATTTCGTGAGTCACGTGCTATCATCAAAGTCAACAATGTGCAGAAATATTTACTCTGATATTGTAAGGAAATCCTGACTTGCAAAAATTTAGACTCGCAAAACATATGGTAAATGCAGTATTCAGAGTGGATAGAGGCAATGATATAATTATATCATGGTCTCATGTGTCCACTATTCACTTGCACACCATTTTCACTCAATTCCTTCCTTAGACATGATTTGAAGAACAAGAAATCATATGTCGACACTTCACACTGAATTGTTTTACTGATTCAATGATAGGGCAATTATAATTGTGTAATGGTTAGGGGTTTAAAGCTGTTGAGCATATAATGATAAATTTGTTATGGAAAAGGGGATACAGCTGCTAAATATAATTTTTTCTTCAATATGCAACTGATAATAGAGTTGAAAATCAATGACATTATGGCCCTAGGTGTTTACTTTGTATCAATGTGATCATAGCAGATATCATCTTTACTGCAGACATGCGTAATACTTTCACAATCCTTATTGTGATGGAATGTTTGCAGTTTTAGTAACTTGACTTGATCCAAGTTTCCCTTTGACACCTTCCTGGTTCTCTCCTAACAAAAAAAAAAAAAAGAACAAGGAAGAATACAGCACAATGAGAAAAAGAATGCCATTAATCTACCAAATGGCTGTTAGCTAGGAAACCTCTTTCTGTCAGTGTTGCACTTTTTAATTTGTTAATCTTTTTCTTTTTTACTTCCTTGGTTTGGGTTCAATTGAATTGTTTTGTTTTGCTTTGCTTTTTTGTTTTTGTTTTTGTTTTTGTTTTTGCTTGGCTGAGTGTGGCAGTACACACATTTTGTAGCATTCAAAACAGATTACAGTACATGGGGATTGTTACTGACAATTGTGCAACACCAACAAAAGCAACAACTTCATTACCAGGGAGGTAGTCCACCTCCCTGTTCATACGGAACATCATGCATTGAGAGTCTGTTACAATCCAGAGAAAAGTATTCTCAAGTCATTACATTAATGATATAGAAACATTTGAGGGCCCTCTGAGACCACATAGGGGAGAGAGACTCCATGGCAGTGTCACTAACACCATGTGCCCTAGGATGAACATGAAACAGCTGGCAATGAACCATGGCAGAGAAGCTGGGGTGGGGTGGGGGGAGATATTGATGGGACGAACAGTGAGGGTGTGGGGCATAAGATGGGAGTCCTGGGTTCTGCTCTGTTACTTCCATGCCTGCAGAATGACGACAAACGAGAATCTGTCAGCGATCTATATCACACTTGAGTGAGGGGGGAAAATCATGTACCTTACCAGTACCCGCGAGGTTTTGGACAGGAGCTGTGAACCACTCATGCACACATATTTCAAACTAACTAGGAGCGGTTACACACGGTCAAAAATTCGTCATTTGAATGATGATTCCAGTGAAAAATAATTCTAATGACAAATTTTTAGCACGTGTGGAAGCAAATTAGAATCACGTGTGTAATGCTTGACCTCCAAAACATCTTTTGAGGGGCGGAGCTTACGTGACCTTTCAAGCACTTCCGTAGATAATACGCGCGCCGCATGCATGCACTCGATCGTACGTTTTGATTGACAAGTCACCAAGGATTATGTAACGCCTTCGCTCGAGAATTCGAATTCTAATCACAGTTTTCGAGCGAGCGTGTGTAAGGTCCGATAATTCTAAAGCTGAATTGTAATCATCATTACAATGATGATTCAAGTTACGAATTTTCTCTCGTGTGTAACCGATCTAGATCCCATACATGAGGGCGTTAAACAGGACAATTCTTACTGTACATGCAAATTATGTCATCTTGCAGTCAGCATTGTTCACCTGGAAGCTTCCTTTTCCCTATATGTATTTAAAAAAAATCATAATGAAATTACTTGATCCCTATGCGTAAGATACATTTCACTGCACAAAAAATGAGCAAATCAGCACAGAAAGTCTACCGTATTGTAACGATGGCCCATTAGGCAAAAAAAAAAAAAAATTGTTGTATTGGCGTAACCCACCCGACCCTAAAAAACCCCTGACCCTGAACTTTTCCACAACAAAAAAAGGAAATACATCGTTTTTACCAAGAGAGGGCGCGATATGGGTTTGCAAATTATCAAAAACAACAACAACAACAGCTGGTGTCGGGAAATGGCCGCGCAGTACAGCATGTCGGCGACCGGCAAGTCCGGTTCGAAGATTTTATTTAATATTATTCGGAGAATCGATTTGTCAGTGGCGCTGGGTGATTTAGCCCAGGAATTTGTTCGTTCGTATTCTGACCGGTATGTTGTGACTTCTT
The DNA here is from genome assembly GCA_033980235.1 of Diadema setosum. Classification (NCBI taxonomy): domain Eukaryota; kingdom Metazoa; phylum Echinodermata; class Echinoidea; order Diadematoida; family Diadematidae; genus Diadema; species Diadema setosum. Next base: position 16,843,326 of record CM067066.1, on the reverse strand, counting down.
TTAAACCGGTGATATAATAAACTTTGGATGCAACAGACCCTCTCTATTGAATGGAGTTTTCTTAGATATGAGTTTTACACGTAAAATACAGGTAGCAAAAAAAAAAAAAAAAAAAAAAATCCGCCCGCCCGATCCTATTTGAAAATCTCATGTTACGCCAATACAACATTTTTTTTTTTTGCCTTATTTTATAGCTAAAATTCATGTATCGTAAGTCATTGCATGGGTGAATGGGACTCAACACATGCATGTGGATTTATTGACTGCTGTGACATAGTAGTAAAACACATAGGCCTATGTGAAAGTTCAAGAAAACTTCATATTGTATTCAAAGAGACATATTTCCTCGACTGATTGCTGGCATATTATGTAATAATACACATTATTCTTCCTGCTTTCTACAGGAATAAAGAGCTCATTCATACCATAATTTACAGAACATAGGCCAATAGGGCCTAAACATTTGTGATACCAGTAGGCCTAATCGCTAGATATGTTATTGAATTTTAATGTATATATGTGTCATCACAAACTGTTGTAACCTTTGCATCACATGATATAATTGATATGGATTATACAAAAATGTAAAAATTCATATCTTTAACGGATGCTCTGATTTTCCACAAACTTCACTGATATGTTTAACCAGTATTTCTCCATTCACTGAAACAAGGTTCAACCTTGGGGCCACTAAAAATTGTCTGTCTATCTATCTATCTATCTATCTATCTATCTATCTATCTATCTACTTATCTCTTGCTCTCTTCCTCTCCTGTCTTTTCTGTTTTCTTTATCTATCTTTTTATTTATCTTTCTATTTACCTATCTTTCTATCTCTTGTTCTCTTCCTCTCCTGTCTATTCTGTTTTCTTTACCTATCTCTTTATCTATCTATCTTTCTGTTTATCTATCTTTCTATCTATCTATCTCTTGCTCTCTTTCTCTCCTGTCTATTCTCTGCTTTCTTTCTCTCTTCCTCTAAACCACTCTCCACACCCCGTCCTCTCACACACAACATTCAGAATCACATGATAGTTATTAGGCTGGGATTGATTTTGGGACAAACCCAGCCCCCAAAAATACTCTCAAGCTCGCCTGCGCTGATTAATCGGCAAAAGGGAACTTGTCAACAGGAGTCTGGGGCAAAAACAGGTGCTCCTCCTGCAGAGAGGAGACTTCAGGGGCCCTCAAGTGTTTCACTTTTCTCCCTCGGCTTTACTTGGGCGAAAATAAAAAGAGGTAAGTTAAACTCTTGTCAGAAGTTTCTCTGGTAAAGCTCACTCTGCAGGTCAGCACAGGCAGTCATGTCTGCCCCCTAAATCTATGGTAAACATGTCTGCACTCTGTGCCGCTTCAATAACAACAACCACCAGGATGCCTGAAAAACTGTTTCCACCCGCATACCTCCGAAATGACAGAGAGAAAAAAGTATGACGACCTCGCGACGAGCTCAGACAAGATCCACCAGAGCGCTTAGTGAAACGAAATGTATATTTGGGCACTGCTATTTCACATGCCTAACCCGCCCCCACCACACGTGCATATACATTTAATGCACACACAAACATACACATGTACATGTATCAAACTCTTAATAAAACAGGCCACTGAACCAATGTACTCATGAATGTATCCTGTACAGCATTTTGTATTGGAATTGCATTGTACATCAAGTCGTCTTAGTAGTCGCATTCGCACACTCCTAAAAGTAAACATTTTCACGCATCAATTTTTGCAAACCTGATGTAAAAATCTTCAATTCATATGTGCAGACACATACACACACACAAAAGAAAAAAAACTTATCAACTCTTGCTACAAGCATTGCACCGCAAAAATCAGTCCTGTGTGAATTTTCTCTTAACTCTTGTGATAATTTACCCTGCGCAGCATGTGTGAACGGTGGCCCTGGTTACGCCGTGTCAAATCATTTTTACCCGCTCCACTCCTGAAGAAACCCTCCATCAAACTAGCCAAAATGGAAGGAGATACAGGTTGACATCACAATACCATATTGGTTTGACAGTCCACAAGTTGGCCGTGCATCGATTTGGAGTCATTTTCATTACCAGAGGGGCCCACAAATTACCCTTTCTCCTTCACTCCTGGACATAGGAATCACCCAGTTTACAAACACAACTTCTCTGGCCTTATGTCAGTCATCCCCCCCCCCCACACACACACACACAAACAGACACAAAAAGACAACAAACAGCGGGCAGCTGCACAGAGATGTCATGATTTGTGGCTGAGCGGTCACACTGGAAGGCCCATAGGAGTGACCTCTTCCTACAAACAGCATTTTGTAGATCACAACAGAGGAGAGACAGTTATCTTTCAGGACAGCAGGAGATGGCTTGCCATCTCCACACATCACTCCCCTCAATACCCCCATCTGACTGTCCCCACAAACACTCAAAAAAGTCTTGGACTGCCTTTATCTAACTTGAGAGAGAGAGAGAATCACATTTCAAAATGCATTTTGAATGTCGTTTACGAAACATGGTTTAAAATGCAACTAGAGATTGTAATTTGTCATCACTGACAAATTAAGGTGATCCGATTTTTTTTATCATGGATTCGAGTCCTGATCGAGAGACATTGGCCGTGTGATGTTTGGATTCTCATTTAGAAAAGGGAGTCATATCTGCCGTCTTTGGTACCAAATCTGTATACACTATAATGAAAATACAGCAACAAGTACATATGACTTTTCACCCACATTTACACTCCCAAGATGGCATCTGAGGAAAAAGTAGTTATTTTGTGAAATAATTCTTGTGACATCGTCTATACGTGTGCAAAATATGGGAAAGATAGGACATGTATTCACCAAGATACAGGATGAAACATTTGTGACCTTTGACCCTAATTTACATACCCAAGATGGTGTCCGATAAAGTAGTTGTTATTTTATGAAATAATGTACATGACATGCACTAAACATGTGCAAAATATGGGGGTGATAGGGGCTTTTTTTCTTGAGTTATTGCAAAGAAAGTTGCAGAAACATAGAAATATCTCAATACATCGAAGATAAGCTTTAATTTCAACCAAGTTTTTTGACGTGATGCAGACATCATATGAAAAAATGAAGGGCACACTTACGATAGCACAAAGTCTCAGCTACAACATACTAAAATCTGGGAGAAATTCACCGAAGCATAAGTGAGCTAGTGCTCGATAAAGATAGTCATGTCAATTTAAGATAACAAGATAAGCTTTAATTTCAACCAAGTATTTTAACATTATTCCGACATCATATGAAAAAACAAAGGGCACTCAAAGATAGCGCAAAGTCTCAGTTACAACATATTAAAATCTGAGAAAAATTCACCGAAGGGTAAGTGAGCTAGTGCTCGATAAAGACAATCATGTCAATTTTCACATCTAGAAAAATTCCCTCCCATAGAGATAACACGTCATAACGAAGAAACAGAAAGAAGTACATATGACCTTTTGACCCCACTTTGCACAGACAAGATGGCATCTGAGCAAAGAGTGATTATTTTGTGAAATGATTCTTGTAACATGATCTTTACGTGTGCAAAATATGGGAGAGATAGAACATGTATTCACTTAGATACAGGATGAACCATTTATGACCTTTGACCCTAATTTACATACCCAAGATGGCGTCTTATCAAGTAGTTGTTATTTTATCAAATAATGTACGTGACATGAACTAAACATGTGCAAAATATGGGGGTGATAACATATGTTTTTCTTGAGTTATTGCAAAGAAAGTTGCAGAAAGAAAGAAATATTTCAATACATCGAAGATAAGCTTTAATTTCAACCAAGTTTTTTGACGTGATGCAGACATCATATGAAAAAATGAAGGGCACACTTACGATAGCACAAAGTCTCAGCTACAACATACTAAAATCTGGGAGAAATTCACCGAAGCATAAGTGAGCTAGTGCTCGATAAAGATAGTCATGTCAATTTTCATTTCCAGAAAAACTGCACTCCCATAGAGATAACACGTAAACTGGTCAAATTTGACAAGATTACTTTCAATCCATTTTTACGAGGTGACGCTGTCATCTAATCAAAATACTGTTAGATGTTAATGAAAGAACATTTAATAAGCTACAACATATTGAAATCTGGGTGAAAATTGGCCAAGGATAAGTGAGATACGCTCGAGTAAACTTGAAATTTGATGACGTCATTTTGAAAATTTACTTTTTTTTACTTTATTAAGAAATTAGATATCTTTTAATCATTTTGCCAGCATTGCCACCCCATGAAATGACATGTACAACTCATCAGCTTTCAAAATATGTAAAGAAAATGGGGGGTCACCGTCCATCCTGACGAGTAAAATCGGACTAAAAATTGGCGGTTTTTTGGCATAGTTGCACTGTATATCGCCATTGACGCGCGCGCGGAATTTCAACTTTGATGGGCCCGTATGACGTCATATTGAGTCGGATCGACTTGAAACTTGGTAGAAGTATTCCTTGACATTTCAGACATTCGATCCGTGCAATGAAACGGGAAATTTCTATTGAATATGAGCTGTACGTGCGTATATGCGCGCGCGCGTACGCGTCCGTCGATTTTTTTTGAAATGCTGTAAATGACCTGAAACGTGTGCAAAACAATTTTGAGGTTAATTAGAGCATGTTTAAATTTCAACGCGTGCGTACGCGCTCGTTTACTATGAACGTGACAAAATTTTATGAAATATATCAATAGACCTTGACTTGAACTATATGATATGTTAATTTCATTCGAAAATTCCGTTCCATTAATGAGATATTGATGTAAACGTGATTTCAGATAATGACGTCATAATGACGTCACGGTTAACTGATCACATTGATACACTAGATCTGTCGTCCTTATGACATGATACATATATGGTGAAAGTTTGAAAGTGATAGGTAGGGGACTTTTTGAGTTAACCTCTACACAAGATTTGAGGAGAAAGAAATAAAGAAGAAGAAAGAATCCGTACAGATACAATAGGTGATCCGAGAGGATACTCGGATCACCTAATTCTCCATTCTCGGGGTGCCGAGAATTACAAGGAGAGCATGAGATATCCCATGTCATTGTCAGTATGCTACACTGGTGTGCCCCAAACCACATCAGGGAATCCAATTTACAAAGGTCATTACCATCTAACAGCTCAAGCTGAGCAGCCCCATCATTGCGCTCTGATAGTTGTTACAAATCATTGTTTGCATGCGAATAATCACTCAAAGGCGTATTTGACAAAAAAAAGTGATGTTACCAGAAGCCCCATTTCACATCTGTATAGTAATATCGACAACTGAACATGCATGGCAAATACAAGGGGATTGTCCAGCTTAACCTGTTGAGGATGAGCCCCAAGTATACTAAGACAGGAGTCTATGGGAAATGTGTGTTATAGAAAAATAAGTTTGTCCTCAACGAGTTTTTATGGGGGGGGGGGGGGGGGAGAGAGTCATCCAGGAAAGTCTGAGAACACATCAATTCTGATTCTTGTGTGGAAGTTGTCTGTCAGTATTGATAGCTGTGATGACAGTGATGTCAAGATGTACATGGGCCATTGATTCCAAGCTTCTTGAAGAGAGTTCCATCTGTACTCTCAAGTTTCCTTTGCCACTTCATTTTAACAAATGCATGTTTAGTGCCTATAATGTCTGTCATCTAATTCACAAGCCATTCCAGTGTCAATGAATAAGTAAATGGAATTGATGCAAACTGCTGCGCGTACAGTTGCTCGCTTCCAAGTTTCTCTGGAGCAGGCCGGACACACCTGGTGCAGGAAACTCAGGGGATGGCAAGACGATCGACTCCTGAACACTTCACTCGTCAAAGAACCTGGCCACTGCCCTCATTTCACGCCACTGAGCACTGGTTTTCGTCAGAATCGGTCCAGTTTTTGTGGTTGTCGTGTTTGTTTGTTTGTCTTACAGCTGTTTACAGAGGGTAGCCAACTGCTTGATCATTCATCATGAGGCTGTAGACAACTGGAAAGACCTCAGCTGTGACAAGCAGGGTGTATGCAGGATGTAGAGAGGGGCAGATGCAGTTAGTCAAACTGGCAAGGAAGGGAGATGGGAGACGTTGGGGGCGAAGGACTTCAACATTGATCACTGAGTCACAAAGGTCCTACATCATGGCCATCGGGAAGGGGGGGGGGGGGGAAGGGGGAGGAATCATTTCCACAAAATCTTACAGGTACAGTTGTATGTTAGTAGCAGTAACCCTGGTCACAACAGGAGTTTTGAGGTTTCAACAACGGAGCTACAGACCTAATGTTTAGTGCAATCTCGTTCAGTCAATCTATTTATTTCACAATTAGAAAAAAGTCAACTTGATAGCTGCATCTCTGACATCAACCAACAATCATAATGACATGAATATCTGTTTCTACTGATATTCACACAAGTTCTCACAATAACTAAAAGCTTATCATTCTGTGCTAGATTTTATATTAGTAGGCCCATGTGAAATATGCAAAATGCATAAACTAAAGTTGTCCAGTAATATGAAAGGACTGAACATCTCAAACCACAAGTTTGAGTTTACTGTCATAATATCAACTGGAAATTATCAGAATGCTAAGGAGATGAATGAAAAGTAAACTATACTCTGAAGTATATTTATATATTTCATCAATTTTAGGATTCACACTGTGGACATGAATCTTGAAATTCAACTGTGCTTGCTGTACAATTTATGCAATATCACATTAAAATCACAGCACTCTCGACGTGTTACCATCAGACCAAGATAAGTTTGGAATTCAAATGCCATTCTATGAATGCTCCCTGCAGACTTGTAGTTCATCAATATCAAGAGTCCAAAATAAAAATGATAACAATTGAACAAAAGATAACTGAACAAAGTCTGGGCGAGGGAGAGTGCATTTGCATTCTCTAACTAATTTTCATCACGGTAAAAATGACACAAATGAATGAAAGAGCCTTTCCTTGTGAGAAATGAAATGCCACAAAAACAGAAGTATTTTGGTACAATCACAGAGCAGTAACAAAGAGCGCCTGCAGCCGACCCATTGACGACGAGTCCCCGAGTATACTCGGGCAGGTGTCTATGGGAAATGCGTGTTGTAGCGAAATCAGTCTGTCCTCAATGAGCTAAGGGGCCATCGTCACTCGACGTAAAGAGAAAAGGCGTGCCTGAAGATGAGACTAACTGGATAGCCTCAATTTCCCTGGCATGTTCACACCTGTCGCTGAAATGAAAGAAACAAAAACTTGTTTGCCAAGAAACTAACAGTTATAGCGTTCTTGTAAACTGGACAGAAAACACAGGCAGGTGGTGGCCATATCATTGCCTTCGGCTCGGATTTGGACTTTCTTAGTAAGAAAACAGATTGTCTTTTACCCCCCTGATAGGAATAACAGGTGAAATAGCTGTTGTGGAAAAGGAAGTAAATTTGCAAATTTGTTATTGAAAATATATGTTGCCATGGCTTTCAGCACAACAAATGCCCCGCATGAAACAAAGTAGCATTGTCTAACAGTTCAATGACACAAGTATTAAAGATTGCATGTCATCCAGAAATGTGTACAATCACACAAAACTTTAAAAGCATCACTCTATTATCTCCTGCCTGGTATAAAACTATTTGACGAGAATCCGACAGAGACATGCAATAAAATTTCTATGAAAGACAGAATGATTAGACCTGCCCCAGAACAACAAGTGTGTAGAAAAGAATAACCACAGATAATTTCCTGTTGTTTTCCTACCAGCAGTTCCTTTCTCTTGTAAATCACCACGGAACAGACATATGAAATAAAAAACAAAGACAGAGATGAAAAAGTCTAGGTATACAGTCTGGCATCTATCAGGCATGGGATGGGGAGGGGGGGGGGGGGGGGGGATAAGCCAGGAATCACGAGCAAAACTAGTAAGGCAGATCGCGCCCAGGCATGGAATAAGACAACAGATCTACACAATCTGGAGTCCATCAGGTACATGATGATTTAACGGTTTGTCGTAAATTGGACCTGATGCTAAGCAGATGTCTTGCGGGGTAATTTGGCCGTCGGCGTGAATCACGTCCTAATATAAACCAGACCGGCTTTGAACTTGTCTACATTTTCCTATTTTCAAAGACGTCGTCGTCGGGTCAAAGGCAATAAATCAATACCTGCAAGGAGAGTAGAAACCACAGAAATAAATAAAGAGTTTCTTTTCTTTTTTTCTTTTGTCATTTTCCTGTATTTCATGCACCATGCCCCCCCCCCCCCCAGAAAGTCAGCTCTGTGAGACATCAAAAGTGACTTCTTACTTCAATGTGTATTCCTTGGATGATAACAATACGCCATGACACAGATATTGTGAGTGGCAGAACGAACACAGAAACAAACCAAGAAACACGCAGACCCGAGCCCATTACAAGTGTTAATGATAAATCATTTCTCCATGCATCAACTGCTGGACATCATTGGTTCTGCGTAAGTATCCCCCAAAGAGGGACCCATGTCGAAGCTCACTGCAATGTTCACTTCAATCTGGAGAAGACTGCAGCACTGGATATGATTTAAAGGGATGTATAGTGAGTTGGTTGATATGGGGCTTCAGGTTTCCAACTTTTTTTTGTGAGACAGTGAGAAACCTCTTATGAAATATTAAACAATATACAACTCAACAAGGAATTCAAAGTTTATTTGATGAAAATCAGTTTTGAAATGGCTGAGATATCCAAAAACAAAGACATTACAATAAAAGGTTGGACCCAACCTACATCATTGCTTGATTAGATCAAGGAGCTCGCCTAGTACCTCCTTGATTAGATCTGATGGAAGTGAAGTTTTACAAAGGAAGAAAAAGAGTGATAAAAATAATAAAGCACTGCACAATAATTCCATACATGGATGACATCACTGTGTCACTATGTTTCACGTAGAAACTTGTGCCACCTCAGAACTCTTGTCATACAGCCCTGTCCGACGCCTGACTCAAGAGGGCAGGCTTCTATCACCATGTCACCTTCATAATAAAACAGAGACAAAAAATTATTGTGCAACACTTCATTCTTTATCATTCTTTTTTTTTCTTCTGGAAAATTTCACTTCTGTCAGATCTAATCAAGTAATGATGTAAGGTATCAGTTTAACCAACTACTAATGAAAAGTGGGTGTGTTATGTTTTAAGTAAAGCTACACGGATTACTCAATATCGGACCTAAAGGGTAGACACACAGACCACACTCAGTTCAAATTGAAATGAGTGGTACATTATGATGAAAATAAAACTACTAATTACTCTTCATTTTCCTTTCACTTTCTTTGAAAGCTTACAGAAGCCGCATGTAGCTTACAAAGATGATACAGCATCATCCACACACAAGATTATATAAAAAGAAAATCTTTGTTTAGACAAAAATTTGAAAGGATACATTTCCCCTAACAAATCTCTGTGGATTACATGTACAGAGATTATTGATGAAACTCTCTGTTAAAGTTTGAGGAAATTCAGGCAATTCCTTCACAATTGTGAATTATCAAAATAACTAAAAACTTCAAACAATAAAGGAAGAGTATAATTAGTCATCCTTAATCACTTCAAGTAGACCTCAAGGATCTTAACCAAAAATTAAATATTGTACAGATATTGTACAGTTTCCCCCTTCCTTCTATCCCAGTAATGTTGAAAGGTGTGTATGGTATTGCTTGCAATAGACTCTTTAAATTTCTCACAATATTCATTATCCACTTTTGTCTTCCCACAATGCATTGCAACTCTCTAAACATCTTTTCTTTCTTTCTTTTTTTTAAATCATATAGCAACTTGCTCCTCACAGTGAACTCCAGCCGTAGAGCTCCGAAGTCCAACAACATGCGCCGCCCATCCACAGGCGTGCAACCACAAAGACAGCAAGCATTCAAGTAATGATTGACATATATCCCATGAGCCCCTCCCTTTGATGCCACATGCCCCACCCATGACCACTACCACAAAGGAGCATTTAAATCCCCAGCAAACCAACATATACTAGACAGACCCTGATCATCCCCAATCAGTATCATGTGCTCTTGCATCTGGTGTCAAAAGACTGTGACAGTAAGCCTCGATTCGTTATTTTCCAGGGCCAAAATGCAGCCACGGGCTAATTCTCCGGAGCACACTGTAAGTGGTTTCTCGCCTCTTTTCGTCCCTTAACACACCGAGCTCCATACTCGATTATATCAAGGTCACATGCTGTGGTTTGTGCCAAGTGTTTCAATGTGCGCCTCTAAATCCATTATTGTCTTACGATGAACTGTATCATCTGCATCATACTTCTCTTTTTCCAACTGCCCTGGAGACTCGGCAGAATGAATCAGATCCAGACTCAATCTGCATGCACAGAAGGAACTGTCATCAATAGTCAACCACCGATGTAATCCTCACGGTTATCAGACAAACAGAATAATTGAAATATCATTTTTTTTTATAGTACCCACCTTTCATTTTTCACATTAATTCATTTCTCCAGAAATAGAAATTAAAAAAAAAAAATAACATGCCTGATTTCATGTACAAAGAACCCCAAGTCATCTTGAGTCAGAGAATGCATACTCTTCCAAGCAGCAATGTAGATCCACGAATGAAATTGATCGTACCGTGGCTTCAACCGGATGCAGAGTGTCTCGATATCCGAGCAGTTGGCATGAACGGATCCAGGCTCCTCGAACCCAGACACTCAAGTAGCGATGCATAGAAAGGGGGGGGGGGGGGGGAGAGTGAGTAAATATGCCGGAAATCTAATTTCGAAACTGGGCACATGTGCATTGCTCAAGTCCCATTAATCCGTAATGTGCAATGCGATAAATCCCAACGATGACATCTGAAATCATCGGCGGCCCCAGAATAGCCCGGTTTTCCTTGGGAAGATAAATTCCTGGTCGCCACATTTCACAGCCACGATTACGGCACAAATATGACACATTTCTAAAGCGGCATCCTCATGCAAACTTGCTCTCTGCCTGGCAAACTTTATGGCGACTGCAGAAAAGTTAGAATTCCCAAGATCACTCACTGTAGCCCACTCAAGCCGTCTACACCACATCAATTGACACCATAAGCTTGTGATATTCTACCTACTGTTACAAAGACTACTACCGCTGGAGAGAAAGAAATACCAATGAAAGTAATTGAACATAGGGAGTATAGCAGAGAGAATATGACAGAAAATAGACAAATATTTGAAAACGAGATTTTGATCATCATATTATCAATGAACTATCAACCTAACTGCTTGGCATACAGCACACCCAAACAGTGATATTCATCGTCTGAACACAAGACTCTTCTTTGGGTGTGTGGGAAAGGTGGTAACACAGGTAATTTCCTTCCAAACACTTTGTGCTTGAGATATACTTTGTTGGAGTGTATCATTAATGATACATTCCAACACATCTTTCCTGCACGATTGAGAAAATGATACAGATGATGGTAACATTTCAGAGAATGATAACATTCAAATCACAATCAAGATTTTATCTACAATGACAGTCACATTCATAATCATTATCATAACTATCATATAAATAGCTATTAAAATAAAACAAAATATGACAAACATACTGTAATACTTTCATCTATCCATCGATCGTATAATATTATGCCAAATTAAGAGTCACATGGATAACGCATAAGGAAAAATTTGTGTCCTAATATTGGCCGTTATGATTTTTTTTTTCTTCTAAATGACTTCAGGTTTTACATATTATTTTGCTCAGTTCAAGCTGCTAGCACATAGAAACTTCACCCATGAGTAAATGCATCTTATCAGGTATCAGTTCTACTGTTGTGCACCTGGTATCTAAGTGTAGCAAACAGCAAAGAAGAGTTGATAATATATACACTTAGGGGGAATATCTGGTGGAAGACCACCTCATGTAGAGTACTTCAAGAGGAAAAGATCATAAAGAAAGATGGAAAGGGAGGAGGAGAGAAAAAAGACAGAGAGAAAGAAGAGAACTAGATATGTACAACTTTTCATACTGTGAAAGCAGCTGCCATTTTGTTTGGATGAACGGCAAACTGTGCGCGGACTTGGCAGGGTTGGTAGATCTTCCCCGCACTGGTAAAGAAGAAGAAGAAGAGGAGGAGGAGGAGGAGAAGGAAGAGGGGTGGAGGTGGCGCAAACGAAGAAAGGAGCCGTGATGCATTCATCGGGAGGAGAGCTCTCCGCGTCCGCATCGCCACCTGTCCCAGATGTCAGGAATGGTCTCTCTGAGCTGGGGGAGATGCCGAGATGGATTAGCAGTCGGTCGCTTATCCAGACCTTCAGTCTTTTCCTCGCTGCTGCACAATATGCAATTGGGAGGGGGGGGGGTGGGTGTGGGTTTGACACAATATTCTTTCTTGGTATGCCATTGAATTGGACATATGAAGGGACTGGAGCTGAAGACTAGTCATGGCAACAAACTCCAGGTAGGTTGAGTCCAAGGCAGGGGAGAGATGCTGCCGATGACGACGCCACGGGAGGAAGTGAGCGTGGGTGTATAGGTTTGAAAGTCTGCACCTGAATGCAGCGTGCTCGGAGACCACAGATTGTTGTGACAATCAACGAATGAAACAGGACACAGAGTTTGTGTAGGTGTGTGCGTGTGTTTGTGTGCATGTATGCATTTCTGTGCGTGCATGTTTGAAAGAAGGAAAGGATAGACACATCAAGGAATTCATGTGTCTTCTTGCTGCAGATTTAATGCTCTATAGGTGTAAGATGTACAATTCTTCCTCCTAAAATTCAGCTTTGACCTGATGTGACTAATGCCACTACTTTTTTTCTCATCTGTCATTTGCTTTCTGCTGAAGATATATCCTATCAATGATTACAGTTGTTTTAATGTGTTCCTAACAGATCATTCAACCTAACCCCCAGTGTACAATCAGAGTAAGATTAAAGCTCCCCTTTAGAAGTAGCCTTATAGTATAGGCATATGTTGCACATTTTAGGATAGTTCAGGGGTGATTTACAAATAATATCAACAAAACTAAAACGTGCTGTCTTCCATTTGATATGAACTGAAGTTAAACTACTTCAGGCATTTAAACAAATATTCATAAAAATCTAGCAACAACCACACCCATTCCCATTTGAATCACAGTGAATGCAGCTGCCAGAGGAGATCTTGTATTGCACATAAAGTAAAACACATCAGTGAAACAATTATCTGACATAATCATGTCAGCAAATGGCGTAACTCTTTGCCACCATCATTACGGTCCAGACAGTTGTAATTATACTGGTCATTCCATCAGGTTTATGATGCCATTTGCAGGCACTCTTTCACTTTTATTGTTGAATATGCCATGATTATCACGTATTGCATTAAAAAGAAAAATCTTCATAACTCTAATGAAAAAAACAACAAAAACATTGAGAATGATGAATAGTAGCATGAAAGATCACTTATGATTTATGTACAACGAAGTAAAAACGTAGCTCTGCATTTTTTATATTTCCTCTCTTTATCACTAACCCTCTTTCCTTACCAGTCCAAATCCCCCTCTCCCCTTTCCCTCCTCCCCCCCCCCCATCCCCTACCCCTAGTAACAGCTCAAACATCTGCCTACTGTGTTATCCATTTATGTATCTGCTTCTTTCAATTCTCATATCATTCCTTTCTTGTACCCCTCTGCTACCCCCCCCCCCTCTCTCTCTCTCTTTACCTTGCTCTATCTTTCCCTGTCCTTCTCTCTCTCTCTCTCTCTTTCTTTTCCCCCTCCATCTCCAGGGCTTGATTGAGAAGTAATAATCTGCAGAATTGAGGTTGCCCAAGATTCATCAGCAACCATCCTTTACCATCTGGACATCTGCAAATGAAATGATCCACAGGGGAGATGGCAACTGGGGCGAAGGAATGGGCAGGAAGAGGGGGGATAGTTTCGGGGCGCATGGATGTATTGATGGGATGAGTTAGGGATAGTAGGAGGTAATGGCAGTGGGGGAAGGGGGAGGGGGTAGGGAGCCTCTGGAAGACATTTATGGGGAGAAGTGGTAGAGAGGGGGTGTTGGAGAGAGACTGATGAGGGAGCAGGTATGGGGGCTTACAGGTGCAGAGGGGGACGCCTTGGGGGAAAAGGGATGGTGCTAAAGTTAGCATTTGAATGTGATCTTTATCTTGCTATATCAAGATGAGGGAACAGTTGGATGGAGAAATGTGTGGAAACAGGATGTGGCCTCTCCAGGATATGGGGGAGGAGAAGGGAAGGGAGGAATATCATGTGTAATGAGTAGTTTGATGGCAAAAGGTGTGGAAAACAATTATCATAACTCCTTTCTGGTGTTTAGGGTCCAATTATTTGTTTCCGCATCTAAATGAGTAGTTTCTGTGATTTGCAAAACTGCTATTCAACACAATCAACTTTTATACCTGCAGATATCTGTATTTCTATAGTCATTTTCAACAATCACCTTTTAATGTTGCAATTTCTTTGCTGCTTTCATATTCTAAATATTTGGCAAGAAGCTACATCAACACATGAGTTTCACTGATGCGATTGTCATGACTACAAGCCATCCCATCGAAGTAGAAAATGCAATAAAAAGAGGACAAACTCTTGCAAAATAAAGGGGGGAGCTATGACCTTTGAACACCAGCACATTGCTGCGGTAGCACCTCATGGATGGTTGGAAAGGAATTACGCTTTACAAAGCATTCTTCCTCAATGCGACTGTGCTTTTGTTCTATGATAAAGGAGAATATGATAAAATAACTCTCAATCTCCGTGTGCATGAATGATGAGGTGAGGTGGTTTGAGTAGGGGGAGGAGAGTTCGGTGGGGGGGAGGGGGAGGGGGAGAAGGGTGCTAAAGACGACTAACATGATCTGCCCGCATTCACTTGATACCCCGTCGCGAAATCAATTTCCCACCTGACTGCTGAAGTTTTCCAAAAATAATTTCTGCCCTGGGCTGCCTGCGCAGGCTCTCAGCTGAGAGCCATTCCGCCTCCCAAAATACTGCCTTCTATTTTGAAGCAATAAATTTGTCGCTAACATCTGCCAACAGAAATACCAAAATGTCACCAGGACAATGGACCCGTCATGATTTGGAAAGATTTTTTTTTATTATAAGAAAAGACAAGACAAGAAAAAAATAAGAGAAACATGTGCAGTTCTGGAGATTAATGTGAGGAACTTCTTGAAACCTGTTTTTGTACTCTAAATGTTATTGCCCTTTTTTGAGAATTTATTGGCTGGAGTGGAACAGATGGTTTGCAAAATGACATCAGTACATTGGGTTGATGGTCTGCGGGTTCTGGACAATAAGGGATGCATCCTAAATTTGAGCTCACTTTCTCATGTATGGGCTGTACTTAAACTAGAAATGTCGCTACAGCGACTGGTTATACCCCCGCCAAACAACATTTCATAAGCTTTGGTCAAAACAACATTTCATAAGCTTTGGTCAAAAAACTGAGGAAGTAGTTAAATCCGCAAGATCTTTCCTTGATCTTCTGCCATTAATATGCCGTTACCATGGCAACGTACTTTCGGGTACTGTCGAAAAATGCGTCTTGCACATCTACAACCAAAGGCACACATCTGTACCAAGTTTCATGGAAATTGGGCAAAAACTGAGGAAGTAGTTTGCAACACAAAATTTTCCATTATTTTGGCTCATAATATGTGAGCTGTTACCATGGCAACATACTTTTTGTCACTGTCAAGAAATGTGTCATGCTGACCTATATCCTAAGACAAACATTCAATATGAATTCCATGAGAATTGGAAGAACACTGATGAAGCAGTTTTGCCATGAAGCATTTTGCCCTATATTTTACCAATAACATGCTGTTACCATGGCAACGCACTTTTGCCACTGCGGAAATATGTGTCTTGCACATTAACATATTCAGATGAACATCTGTACCTAATTTCATAAAAATTGATCAAAAACTGTGGGAGGAGTTCGCGACGCAAGATTTGTACCCATTTTTGCCCATAATATGCCGTTACCATGGCAACGTACTTTTGGGTACTGTCAAAAAATACGTCTTGCACATCTACAACCCAAGGCACACATCTGTGCCAAGTTTTATGGGAATCGGTTGAAAACTGAGGAAGTAGTTCGCGACGCAAGATTTGCAACGGACCGACCGCCCGACCGCCCGACCGACCGCCCGACCGCCCGACCGACCGCCCGACCGTCCGCTGATTCCTATATACCCCCTTCAAACTTCGTTTGGCGGGGGTATAATAAAGAAAGGGGAAGAGAATGATTTGATTCCTTATGCTTATCAGCAGCCTTTGTACACAAAATTGTGACCTCATCTTTATCCTACCAATGAGGCATCACACACACGTGATGCCTCCTTCATCTTGCATAATTTTTATACAGAGATGTATATCTAAAACCATATGTGTGGCGCTCCGTCGGAATGAGTCAAAAGTCGCAAAAAATGAAATCGTAGTTATGCCTATATGTGAATTCTACAGACTCTAAGCTTTACACTGATATGTAAATCAACTCATTTCGACATCCCTATAGATCATAAAAACGAATATTAACTACATTTATGATGTCAGTCCATTTTCTAAATAACGGAGAAAATCGCTCTCAAAGTTCAGGTTATGTTCAAGCTCACAACCTGTTTCTTTCACGGGACGAAACAATACAACAGTCCTGCTTAGCGACGGCGTTTACGCTCCATCGCACGCACAACCATATAAGGGGATAGCTTGGGTGTGTAAGATAATTAACCAATCGCAGGACAGGTCTATCATTAACGATTCTGACCAATACGGTAGTCCGAATGTAAACTTCGGGGCGTTTGTGTCCGTGCCGCTGCCGCCGCATGAATGAGTCGGTACGCGTTGTGTGTCGGCTGCGGTGTAGTTTGCCCCAAGTTTTTAACTCACAAACAATAGGAAACAGTAGAAAGAAAAAGGCAGGCAATGCGTATTACGAAAAGCATCTATAGCGAGAGCGTTGATCGCTTCCATTCTCCTCCCATGTTGTTGTCAATGGAAACTATACAGGATGCGTTTAGCAAGTACCAATACCTAAATCGAAAATGAGAACCTGTTGTAGGCGGGCACGCAATGCGTCTTACGAGAAGCGTCTTTTAGCGAGGGCGTTGATCGCTTCCATTCTCCTCCCATGTAGTTGTTGTCAATGGAAACTAAAGAGGATGCGTTTAGCAAGTACCAATACCTAGATAGAACCTGAGAACCCATTGTAGGCGGGGGTTCAAAATGAAGTTAATTAACGATAGTCGTCTTTTGAAATTGTATTCTTTGCGTGTACTAAAAACCCTCAAATTACGCACATGGTCGTAATGTTGCAGAACATAAAAGACTGCTTTCGCGTCTGTTCTGCTGCAGCTGTATACCTCCGTAACATTCTGAATTCCCGCCATATTAGGCACATTTCCTTTATAGGCGTTGCGTCCTCAGTAATTATCGATTATCAAGCTTGCCAATGCTGCACATACTATACGTATCAGAAGCAAAGGTTGATGTAGGCCTGACAGCTTCACGTTGGGTTTATAATAATGACTGTATCATGAATATACTTCTTATTCTCGGTCACTTTTGTAATACCATAGCATATAAAGAAGCGTTAACTTGTAGCTTAAGTTTTTTTTTCCCTCACATTTACAGTTACAATCTTTCTGCATTTGTGAAGTTGAGTATAGATAATTTCATTGTGTGATTAACGAACCTTCAGAATAATCAATTGAATTCCCCCCAAAAAACAAACAAACAAACAAACAATTCAATGTCATGCGTTGTCAATAGTGATAAAAGGCCCGTTTTTATTTAGTAGTGTGCATGTCTCAATACTCCTGTGTTTCTTTTTAAGGATGTAACTCTCCTTATGATTGCGATTGATGTTGAGCTATATCTTTCCCGCAAGCTTGAAAAGGAAGCAGCTAAAATTCAGGCAAGGAGAAGAGTTTTTGTTTTTTTTTTTTTTTTTTTTTTCCATGAGATACAATCATTAAGACACACAGTACATTTACTCCCGAAAGTTGTGTGATTGCTTATGCGCTAAAGAATTGTGTCCATTATAATGTATCAGGCACTATACAAAACGGTTGAAATCTGCTGAAAGTCGAACTTCGTTTTTTTTTTTTATATATTTCATTTCCATTTCAAGCGGGGATAGACTATAGGAATTAGTTTGTCTCTACTGACAGGAGACACTAGTTTTCCAGTACATACTCCGCATTTAAACAGTCGCCATATTTTCGTGGTCAGAATCAGATACACACGTCCATACCTACCTGTAATAGTCCGCATAAAAAAACAAGCACGCCAAACAAATAATTTGATAGAATTAATAGAACCCTCAGCGATATCATGCATGGCAGATCAAATCAAGTTCAGTAGGTGAGAAAGCTAAATTATGTTAAAAAGTTGACTTCTTTGCGTTTCTCTTTCAGTTTATGAAAACAGAATTACACTATTGAAGCGGATTGTCTTTGTTTTCAACCAATGCCATACAAAGCATTTTTAGTCTTCTGAGCAAATCTGAATCCCTATATACTTTATTTTTTGCTTGATAATGTAATAACACTGGTTATAACTTTAAAAAGGACTCGCAAATTCAAAGTTTCAAACCGTATACTAAGACATTATATTGAACACGGTGTATTTCAAAAAAAACATTTTGAATGCGTTGTGTGTTAGCATGTTAATGGAATCAATCTGACTTTTATTTTCCGTACGTAAAGCGCACAGAAACGAAACCAAATGTTACCAAATACAGTGGAATCCATTGTACGGGGTGGTATTATTATTATAAGTATATCCCTTTCCTTTTTACTTTTATTATTTGGTTGAAGCAGTAGTCAAACCATGTGTCATTATCGTAGCGACATCACTTAGGAATTAGAATGTATGAAGATAATGGTTACTCATTTATTTCACACTATTATTATAGCATTTGCATTTTCCAACTGTTATTGACAGTATTATGGTACTGTATGGTTACGATTACGAATGTTGGTTATGAATTCAAAAGGTAGCTGTTTTGAAACGGTAGTTCGGTACAAGTTCGAAACGCAAACGAAATCATCGTCATAGGGGGAACTGATAGCTCTAGAAAACTTGTTTAGCCCAATAAAGATTACCGTATGCAATCCTTGTAAAATTTTTTGACTATGGCCATCTGTTGAGTATTTTGAGAAATTATATAAAGAATTAATTGTTTAGATTATGCCAAGAATTAGTTTGAACTATGAGAATAAAAATGCGTGGTTACCCCAACAATGTCGTAGTTCGATGTATAGACATGATGGGTAAAGTGAATTCATGACTTGTTGACTAATCTTTGCTGATTGATGATCATTTCTGTATTAAAAACCATCAGATAAGTCTCGTAGATGATACCTTTGTAATCGTAGTCAAAATTCTGTTGAGCGATGAGACGAAAACCAACAAACAAAATGCCATGTATCATCGCTCGAGTTTCCAACATTTGGCGTCACCCGACCAACAATAAGTGACGAATCAAATGGAACATTATATTGTGGGAAAGCGGACTGTGTTACGATTTTGAAATGTTGTGAGCAATTCTTTAAAAAAAAAGAGAGAGAAAATGAGGCAGAGTTCAACAAATTAGAAAAAGCACGTAAATGCAGGCGATCATGTTTAATAGTCAAAGTAAGAGATTACAATCGGCCATGCGGATATATGATTGCCTTATTTACATGTCTGATTTCTATAAACTATGTTATATTTAAATTTAAGTTCCCTTCCCTCCTTGATAAAAAGTTGTGTTGTGTTTTCGCTATAGGCATTTATTAGGACACGCTATAAAAACGACAACAAATGACTACTATACATCAAGAGATGACCTATACATGAACTACAATAATTCTGTACGTTCTGATATAATGCAACTGCTTGTTTGTTTGTTTGTTTGCTTGTTTGTTTTGAATTACCATGGTCTATGTCAGGAGAAAGATGAAGAAAAATAGTAGAGTGTATCACTTTCAAATCCGAATGATTGCGATAAGTGTGTATTCCCGCCCTTTCTATACAGGTAAACGATTTAAGCTTGGTATGCTATTATAAAAGCCTTGTGTCACGCAGAAGAACTGATTCCGCGATCCCTTTAACCTTTCATAAAATTCACGTTTTAAGATAGTAACGATAGCTTGTAGGATATAAAGTAAGTAAGCGTCCCTGGCTGTGGCTCTGAACACAAAAGGGGACTGAAAAAATCTTTTACAAATTAGCAGACATAATGCCGATCCTCCAACACTGTCGCTCCATTACGTCACTAAAGCTGCTATCAATGACGAAAAAGGAATACTGGTTGCGTGATTATCCACCCTTTGATAGCAGGAAGTTTACCTTTCATTGTTCAAGGCTTCGTTGATGCGGGGTTTACTCGGATACAAGGCGTGAACAGTGTCGTCCGAGTTCTTTCATTCGGAATTCCTCAGAATACACAATTCAATAGGCAATTAGCGCTGCTACTTCGCAAAGCTGTTAGCCAAATTCTTTGCAGACTTGACCTCTCACATGTCAGCTACACGTAAGACACGACAAACAGCTATCATTACACACATTCTGATTTTAGAAAAATAAAGAAACACACTTTTGAGAAGCGACACAGCTTTCTGTCACTTTCTCAAATAGGTCCTACTTCTAAAAAATACACAAATGACAAGAGTCAGAATATCCTTTAAAGGGAACACGAGCTATTTGGGCATTGATAATGTTTGTTGTCCGATTTCTCTCCATGTCGTCGCGGTCCAAACCATCATAAGAAAATAGGGCAATAAGTTTTATTAACCGGGGAAATAAAATTACGCATTACATACATTTGGCTTAAATTATCATACGAATTGTCGACTTTATAAAGACGAGAATAATTGACAACTTAGGCCATGCTATATCTCCAAAGATGAACTTTAAATTGCAAGTCACATACCAGGGAACGCAAGTTATAAGTATTTGAATGAATTCATTAATGAGGCCAATAAAAGTTGTAAAAGTACACACACACATAGAGAGGTTTCAAGTTCGATATGTGATCATGTATTGTATTAGCTCATTGATAAAGTATCATAAATTTTTCGTGATCATTCGTTGGAATTATTTTTTTTCAGCGCCATTTGTGCGTCACATCAATCACCACTTCATGAAATGTGGTGCATGTATCAAACGCAACTCGCTGGTCATGCAATCGATAGCCTTGGTCAGCTCACGGTTATTACGTAATTAAGCCCTAGCAGCCGCCGACGCCGCCGCGCGCACCATGCTTTGTTTTGTCTTCAATGGGGTCAAGAGCAATGCTTCATTAGCATACGCCCTAGCAACGGAGGCGGAGTTTCAATCGGGCAAGAACAATAGGTGCGAAACGCAACGCAAAGGCGAGCATTCGAAAAAAATGAAACCGAAAAAAATTGTCGCAGAAAAACTGTGATTTGGGACACTTGTCCTCATTTTTACACACTGAAATTTTCTGTACAAATAGATAAAACGTCAAGGAATCAAAATCCGTCATAAAAAAATTTCGACCCGAGCAGTGCTTCCCCTTCATTTTCGGCTCATTACGGGAAAAGTCCCCGTGCGACTTATGACTCATTTTGTCGGAGCGCCACACATATAGTTATTCTTTGGTGCAATTCAAAAGATTTAACAGAAAGTAAATCTCCAAATTTGTACACAAGCTACTTCTTCTTCTTCTTCCCCTTTGTCTGCCTTCTTCACTCCTAAAGATTATTGCAGATATTTGCCGTTTTTTTTTTTTTTTTGTGCATTTGACCATACCATCAGGATTTCCACCTGCTCTCAAAGAGAAAAGTGAAGTTGGTTCTTCTACATGCATAATGCTATAGCTCTCCTACACATGAGAACAACAGCTACAAGTCTCCTCTGATTGACTCAGCAAGGAAGACAGAGTGCTTTGCCAAATGGCACTGCTGCCAGGAGTGGACTCAAAACTCAAACATGCATGGGCAATGGAAGCCTGCGGTCTTATCCGCACAGCTGTCTCAACCCTTTACCGCAATTGAACCAGAGACTATCACATCTGATCTTCATAAATTTCTGCAGAGGCAAATTCAAATAATAACTTACTTAACGATGTTCCTTGGCATAGGACTATAGTTTGTGCTCAATTTATCAACAAGAAAAACTGCCACGGAATCTGCTAGTAGTAGCATATCAATGATCTCTGTTCTACGAATATCCATGATCATCTTCAGGAAGAGTAACCAGGCAAATTGTCAAAACTAAGTAGATTGTCAATGAGTGTAAATTCTTCCTCCATCCCAAAAAGCATGCTGGATCCCACAGGTTCCTGGTGGAGAGAAAAACAGCGCAGAGGGAGAGCATGGCATGAAAAGCGGATGACTCTGAGGAGAACAGGACTGCATTATCGGAGACAGCGACCATCTCTCCCCCGATAATTGATATTCTCCAACCAGAGTGGGACAGGGAAAGAAAAAGAGTGTAGAGGGGAGAGAGAGAGAGCTCAGTGAAAGAAAACACTGCTCCTTCCTACCAGGGGGATTCCCATAAATCCCCGACTTGCAAGTGGAGTCCACGCTGACCCACTAACTCCAGTCACCTGCCAAACGAACAAGATGAGAGCTGGGCCACCGAAATCAGATACCTCCCGTGAACTGGTTCGCTGGAGAGCGAGGACGGTGGCAGCATGAACTGGTCGAGCACAAGTGCAGCGGAAAAAGGCGAAAAACAGCAAGTAAGAACTAAATTCCAGAACCACATTCCTACCCCAAGCGGTCTTCGTTACAAATCTAACTAAGTCGGCCACGACGGGACAATACAGTAATTTCATCCCTCTGACAAATACGAAAGATATCTATATATACATTATGTATGGTTGGGAGAACAGTTGGATAAGAACAATAATCGACGCTAAAACAAAAGTGACTGTTGAAGAAGGAAAGAGCATGCATTTAACCATTACAAGGCATGCTTTACTACATCAGCTCTCCCCCACTTTCTCCTTCTCTCTATCTCTCTCCTTCGACATACATGATTTCTAACATTACATGTCTTCAACCCGCCACATTTCTGGAACATAGTACATGAGGAGACCGCCAGATACCGCTTTGAAGAAAACATTAGCGCTGATCGCCACAAAGTAAATCTGCATGTCCATGTTTCTTTCTTGCTTTCTTAAAAGCAAATCTTACTTGTGTAATGAGAGCATATCACATGATACTTGGCATGCGTAAGGAAGGATAAAGTGGCAAAGTCGTATGAGCATAAGCCCAGAATGAGAAGACACTGCCGAGCGCATCACAGAGCTGTATGACCAATCCCAGCTTAGTAAAAAAACACACAACCACTTATCTTCCAGCTCGCAAAATGCCAGGGGAGGGAATCTTTTACACTCATGTTCCCAACCTACATTAAGTTCACTCTGTCACATTTGCAAAAAAAAAAAACAGTCTGAGTTTGTAATGCATTCAGATTTTATGCACAAACATGAGAACGATAGTTTTTCCTCGGTAACCACAGAGCATGTCCAACCCTGTCTAGCCTAGCAACCACACTTCATGAATGTAGACTGGTTCAGATGCAGGTTTAGACGGTTCTCAAGAGCTACCAAAGGCAGATTTTAACAGAATTGCAAATCACTCTGATAATCATAAACACCCGTAAATCAAAATACATTCTGACACTCTTTTGTTGATAGGACATTTAATCTACT
This sequence comes from Diadema setosum, assembly GCA_033980235.1. Taxonomy (NCBI): domain Eukaryota; kingdom Metazoa; phylum Echinodermata; class Echinoidea; order Diadematoida; family Diadematidae; genus Diadema; species Diadema setosum. Next base: position 16,819,703 of record CM067066.1, on the reverse strand, counting down.
GCATTGATGTTTTCGGGTTGAGCTAGGATTTGATATGCAATATTTTGGGAGTGATACAGAAAAATGTTATTCTGCCTTTAAGATAAAAACATCTTGATAGTTTGTTTAGCTTTAATGTTTCTACTAAAAAAAAAAAAAGACTCTACCATTCCAATCACTTTCTTTTTTTCTTTTATTTTAAAGATTGTGCCTAGTTGTGAATATAAAACGTGACTTCACAGAAAGCTGCTGCATTTTTGCATATGAGACAGGCCTTGAAAGTCCTAATAATGGACAGATCTTGCATTATGTCGACAAGGTAAACACAACAAAAGTTACCAAAACTTTCCAAAAACTCTTCAAATTATGATGGTCCACATACATATAACATAATCATGCCATGCTGAAAGACATAATAGTATTTCTCATCTACATTAATAGTTCAGAATTGTATGACAGTCAAAAGCTGGCTTCTTTGCAATTTCTATGGACTTCAGAACTTAAACTGCACAGTGGCTCTATTGCACTGTCTTACATTCACACATATAAGAGCTTGAACAAAAAGGTGGTGTTTTTTTTTGCATCTTACTTATTCCATGATTTCTCTTACCACTGTACTCAAACCTCTCATTTTCTCCTGTCCATGACCACAATAAACAAGGTTGAGGAATGAAGGGGAATATGATAGGAAAGGAAGGGCCAGCACCCAGCCATGGAAAGAGCTATCTGAATGATACAGACACAAAATGGAACATACTGGGTGCGAGTTTCTTTAGACGCTATCTTAATATCCTTCCTTCCTTCTTCCGGTATAATGTCCCCCCCCCCCCCCCCAGCACTAATTGAATCACAAGAGATTAGGTTGACGGTCACTCTGTGAAATACATCCTGAAACTATCCAGGCCAAATGACCCCCATCACTGTGAATAACACACTTATAACACAGCTCCTCAGGAGGTCAAGTTCTTCATACAAAGTATGCTTTCTTCTATTCAAAAATCAACAAAAACCCATGTGTTTGTAAAACAACTTTGATTGTCAGTTAAGTAGAATTACAACAGTAAAATCAACATAATAATAATTTGAAGGTGTTATACTTGCTTGGTTTCTGAATCTAGAGTATCACATGTATACTGACACTTTATGAATTCTGTAATAATTGCAATAAAGCACAAAGTGAGATAATGAAGAGTATTCTAGGGTAGGTTCTAAATTGCCGAATAACCTAGATTATAAAAAAAAATCAAAGCCATTTCACATCTCAAAAACGTAGATTATCTTCATAACTCTACGCCATTTCATGTCTGAATAACCTAGATCAGCAATAATCTGTGCCATTTCATGTCTCAATAACAGAGATCATCAGAAATCTATGCCATTTTATGGCTCAATAGCCGAGATCATAAAAAAAAATCTATGCCAGTTCGTGTCTCAATAACCGATATTATCACAAATCTATACCACTGCACATCTCACTGTTGCAGACATGTACTCTTTAGATGGCTTTGCTTTGAAAAAAAAAAAAAATCACACCTAAAACAAGGAAACAAATGGGGGGTGGAAATTCTGGAAATTCTTTCTTCTTCAGCAGCAACCTATACAATTCCGTCCCAATGTTGACCACTTCTAGTCATTTCTATATTAGTAGCTAAAGCAGGAAGAAAGTAAACACTTTAAAACCATATCCTGACTTTATACTCGGTATACACTCATTATACCTTTCCAATAGGCATATAGGGCCTACCATATACGGCATATATAAATTTCATGTCAAATATGATATTTTGTGAATAGGTATTAGCAAGGCAATCTTACAAGCGGCTGAATTTGTTTTTGCAAACCATGTGACAGATATGAGAAATATATATTTTTCCCTTTTCAAGAGAAAATTCAGTGATTTCTCACCATGGTGATGATATACAGTGCAGCGTGAGATATGGGAGGCAATGCTGATTGTGAGTTGTCCATTTCATATAATATCAGTCAACTCTTTCAATTTATTCCCCTTTGTTTTTTTTTTTATATTCTGAATCACCTAAAAGGAATTACCCTGCTGTATCTACATCAATATCACTACTCAGCAGGCCTGCCAGCCTACACACACATACACACACATACATAAATATATTCGTATAAAACATGTGAGTGTCTCCATATTTACCTCAAACAAGTAACTGTGAGGTAAAGTGGCATAAAGTGTGTTCATCTAGGCTATTGCTTCAGCTCACAACTGGAAATATTTTGGTACATACACTTGTACCAAGGTTAACACCTTGGTGCATACCGGTCGGTACTTTTCACATACTAGTACTTGTTTGACCTTTCATTCTCAAGCATGAGCCACACGGGAAATAAACACATTACATTTACATGTACCAGTCTGTGCACTAATGCAGGCTCTCAAGACTGATGACCATCCCAAAGTCTAGACATCTTGACATTGTTTGAAAACTTCACACAAGTAAACGAGTACAAACTGAAATTCCGACAACTCTTCGAGTGGTAATTTTGTTCCCCTAAAAAGAAGAAAATATTGGCTGGATTGTTTGAGCAACTTACTGGCTTGTCTGTGTAGCTCAAAGCTGAAGACTCCGGTGCCCTTGTAGAACTCGTTGCGCTGTGCCCTCGCGTGCATGAGCTTGGACAGCGTGATGGGCTTCTGGTCTTGGAGGACGGGAGGGGAGGGTCTCCGGTCACCGCTGGACCCCACCCCCGCGTGGGGAGGGGGAGGGGGAGGGTGGGGGAATGAGGAGGGTGGAAGGGGTGGGGGCGGCACGGGCACGGGGGTGGCACTGGGGGGACTCGCGTCCTGGTCTCGCTCGGTTTTCACCTTGACTTTGGTAGGGCTGGAAGGGCTAGTCGTCTTCCTCATGGTTACCATCAAAGCGGGGGAAAGTTTGAGCGGCGGCGGCAGCAGAGATGATGCTTCTCTTCCCGACTTATCCGAATATTCCGATAAATGGCATTAATCCAATGGAGACACCACAACAAAGCTTTCTCCCTCAGACATGGATGAAAAAGAACTGAAAATTAAAAAAAAATGACAGTCAATTCAATATGTTTCTGTGGCTAGCATTAGAGAGAAAAACGTGGATATGACTCAGTCTCGCTGGCACATACACGTCTGTTGAGGTGGCCACTCCTCCTCGCAATGTTCATTTCCCAGGAACACGTGTACACACTGTTATTCCAGAAATGACTTCCAAGACAAGAAATGCCGGATAGAACACATCCAGCAGTAGGCTGCAAAAATATGATATATTACTCTCTGGTGCATATAATATATCACACAGGATTTAGAGAGCACACTATGATAACACTCAGTGGAAAATCACAATTACGAGGGATGCCGGCTCCGAAGATGCCCTCCAACAGCACACGCTGGTTTCCACAGAGGAAGAAATCCAAGCACTCGTTCAGCAGAGGTGCACACTAGTTCAGGACCAGGACGCACTGACTGACTGACTGGTCCATCAACCAAACTCCTTCCGTTTGAGAGTTTTTGCAGAGATGCACAGATATATTTCATATGACGGCAAGACAGCTGGATTACATCCACTCTGTATAGCTTGATGAGAGTAGTACAGATAGAGAGAGAGAAAAAAAGTACCTTTTACAAATGAAAATGACAGTGTCCAGGCGAGATGCATTAATGGCTCGTGTAATCAAGCGTCTCCTGGCCAGGGTTGTCGCAGAGAGAGAGACGCGGAGGGAACATGTGGGGAGAGAGAGATCGAGAGAGACGGGGGAGGGTAAAGTGAGGAAGCGCTCCGAAATATCCACGCGTGCACGGCCAACGAGTGACAGATACCCGACTAAAACTGGCTTCCTGGCTTCCCCCCAGTTCGTCACGGCTGCACAACCCTGCGACTTGTCAACGTAGATTACAAAGCAGGCAGGATGCGGGGAGGCTGTCGGCGAGCGGTGCGTGTTCATCGGAATGTTGTGTTAGAGTGAGAGACGCAGAGGGGGAGAGAGAGAGAGAGAGGGAGAGAGTGTGGGGGGGGCAAACGAGGGAGTGTGAGAGGGAGAGAGAGGGAGAGAGGGAGAGATGGAAAGGAAAGGAATGGTGATAGGCGAGGAATGATAAGCCACGTGTGGCGTGGCGGGCAGGGGGCTGGCTGTGAGGCAACTCAGCATGTAGGAGAATGTACTGATTTGCCTAGATTCTGCTGAAGTGATTCCAAGCGGGCAGGGAGGAGGGGGAAAGGGGCGAGAAAAAGTATTGTATGAGAAAGTAAAAGAAACAGAATTACCTAATGTATCACTGCAGAGTCCGCAGAATAGCATACATGTATATTACTCTTCTATTACTTCTGATCACACAACTGGTACAGGTAGCAACTTACACTGTCCATACATTTCCTTTTGCTGCTGGACTCCCGAGGAGTGTAAAATGCTGAAAGGCAGCACCCCCTCCCCCTCTGGCTAACGGCACAACTCACACTGGACTCCCCTCTCAGTGCCGCACACAGCAGCCTGTCATCACAGATTGAAACAGCTGCTGCAAATCCATTGAATTCCTGCGCTGGTGTGAGGCAACACAGCTGTCTGTGATAATACTTCGATGTGATAAATCTAGCTTGGCTCACACTGCCCTCCTCCCTCCTTCCTCGCCTTCTCCCACCACGGTCTTCGTCATCTCTTCTGTCTTCCTGCATGGACTCCTCTTTTCTACTTCTTTCTCTCTCCTTCTATCTATCAATCTATCTCTCTAAATATATCTACCTGGTATACGTTTCTATCTCTCTTACTTTATATATAATCCATCTCTCCTTCTCTATCTTTTTCTCTAAATATACCTACCAGGTATACCTTTCTATCTCTCTCACTTTATAATCTACCTCTCTGTCTATCTATCTCTCTAAATATTCCTACCAGGTTGGCCTATACCTTTTTATCTCTCTCACTTTATCTGTCCATCTCTCCCTCTCTCTCTCTCTCTCTGTATCTTTCTCTGTCTCTCTAGATATATCTATCCATCTCTCTCTCTCTCTGTATCTTTCTCTATCTCCACAGATATATCTCTCTAACCATCTCTCTCTCTCTCTCCCTGTATCTTTCTCTATCTCTCTAGATATATCTATCTATCCATCTCTCTCATTCTCTCTGTCCACCTTTATCTATCTGTCTCTCTCACTTTCATCTTCCATCTCTCACAGACTCCTCTTTTCTGTTTACTTGGCTCGACTTAATAAAATTGGAACATCCCTGTTGCTCCTTCTTTCCTTCCTTTTGGTCTGTCTCCCACACTATGATCATCATCTATCTACTCGCATAGAAATTTTTTCTACATATCTTCCACCTACCAGGGTTTGTCAGGATATGCCTTCAACTGCAAAGAAGTCAATTCAATGTAAAACACACACACACACACACACACACACACACTCACAAACATGCAGAAAGAAAAAGCTGTTTAGGAGGAGGAGTCTACTCCTTGTGTGACAACTTGTCAGTGTGTGGATGACGGGATGACACAAAGCTAACACCGCAGACAGGGGGCAAGAGTAGAATTTGAAATGTCACGGCCAAATATGAAATCATGAATTACCAATGGGGGTTCCATGACTGCTTGAACCACATCTCTACACGTACCCACAAGAAAAAACACACAGAAAAACACACACAAACATGCTTCTGCACACACACACACACACACACACACACACACACATATGTAAGACAGGAGGGTGGCCCATCACTGTCCCTGCCAAATTCTCTGCCTGCTTACGAAACAAACACATGGAATTGATGCTGTTGGCTAGGATTGTGAGTCCGTCAGCTGTCCCTGTCGTGTCTCCTCACTCACCCTCCTGTCAGACCAGACCTACTCATAGTCTCCTTACCAGACTGCTTCCACATTATTATTCTAGATACCTGTCCCTCGAAAGCCCAGGTGCATCATTACTGTAAAATGAGGAATGTTTGCATGCATTTTAATTTTGCGAATTTCGCAAGAGCCAAGATTCAAGAAACTAAAATGCACATCAAAGTTCTTGTCTACACTGTACGCATTGAATGTTAGAGGCAACTCACGAAAATTTCATGCTGCGAAAAAGACCATCGGTTCCAATTCGCGAAAATTTCATGCCGCGAAAATATCATGTTTTACAGTATTAAGTGCATTCACACTGGAATTACAAGGGTATTAAATACTGCAGTGATTCACTATCACTATTTTCAAAATGCCAGAGTATAGACACCACTGTATTTCTAATGCTACCATTCTTATGAAAAACTGTATTTCTACTTCATTCTAATTTCACGGATCTCGACTCCTCACGAAATTTGCAAAAAATTTCATGTAATCGAAAATTTCTAGTTTTACAGTATTCCAAGGATTTGTGCCGGGAGCCCAATAGCAAGTAGCTTTCTACTTCAGCATGTGCATATATGCCAGCACCAGACTTGATTGCCATGGTCAATTTTCACTTACTAGTAGTCGCAGTCACCTGATATTATAACAACGTTCGTGTGAAGCTGGCCTGAGACAGTATGCGTGAAGCAGATTTTTGTTTTCATATTTGTCAATGTTTTTGTGCATTGCTAGTTTCGCATTGTTATTTTTGTGATCGAGCACCAATTTGCAAAAGTCACTAAAATAAAACCTCCACAAAATGTCAACTGATACATTATCATTGAGGAGAATCTACTTTTAGAGTTTGCCCAATAGTGGTTGAATAGTAACGTTGAACTTTAAAGGACAAGTTCACCTTCATAGACATGTGGGTTGAGTGAATGCAACAATATTAGTAGAACACATCATTGAGAGTTTGAGAAAAATCAGACAATCCGTTTGAAAGTTAAGAATTTTTTAAGTTTCTGCTCAGTCACGGCTGGATGAGAAGACTAATATAGCTTGTGATGTCACATGGGTACAATGATATAAAGAAAGAATAAAGAAAATTCAACATATTTCCATTTTTCTCGCATAACAAAAGATCACTTGGCTTCTCTCTTTCAGAAGGCAGGGGGAATAATACTACCCTTAACATATGTCAGTAACAAGTCGAAGAAATTTGTACCTTTTTCAAAAAGTAAAGTTTTGTGAAATTCTCTTTTCATTTTCCTTATATAGTTGTACGTATGTTACATTGCACACTGTAGTAGTCTTCTCATCCAGCAGTGACTGTACAGATACTTTAGAAATTCATAACTTTTGAACGGATTGTCTGATTTTCCCCAAACTTTCACTGATGTGTTCCACTAATATTGTTGCCTTCACTCAATCTACATGTATATGAAGGTGGACTTGTCCTTTAAGCAAGATAATAGCAAACCAACAAAGTCAAACATGCCCCCAATGACAACAGGGCTTGGATGGTTTCACTTTCATATTATGGTCATCCTGTCATCAGGACTATCATATCCCTTGCCAGCATCCAATTAGGTTTGTACAAAAATAATGAAAGTACAGTTTTTCCTTCAATATGGGATGAATAGCAATACTGCACACACATATATGCATATGTTCAGGCCCATAATTAGGGAGGCTGTAACCTCTGGGAGATTAGCCAACACATTTAGTTTTGAATGTATGATCGATCATACACTGCACCTGTTTAGTCTTCAAAAAAAAAGGTACTTAAAATGCAACTAATTGTGTGACAGATATACGCAAACATTTTTCTCCCGCAGAAAGGGGATGTCCCATCCTTGGGTATTCCCCCACCCCACCCCTGCAAGTAAATGTTCTGCCATGGGCTTACACCTAAATATACACAGTCACTGATCAATGTCTTATGATGTTTATTTCTTGTGTTTATCTGATACGTTCACACCAGGTATTCATATTCACTATGCATATTACAATTTGTTCATTGAATTTGACTCAGTTGTTATAATTGAGATGATTTAAAACAGTTGTCAATGTACTGTGTAAGTGACTATATAAAGAAACGGGATATCAAGATATTACAAAAATATCATCAAACGAGGTCATACCACACAGATATTCTCCAGTTTAAATCAAAGCAATGAAATAATGCAACAGGACTCCAAAATTTGACTGAAATCAGACATTTTGATCAGAGAATTGATGACAGAGAAAGCTGAATGTCCGCAAATAGACAAATATCACTTCCTATTGCCTACTCATAGATATGTAATTGTGTGGCTGTGGCATTTTCATAACTCCCATCATTTCCCAGCACTCGCACATTTAAACCATGAAGATTGTTATTGCTGAATTTTTCGTCCTACTGATTTCCTCATTCTGAAGGATTATGTATTAAAGGAGAGTTTGTCTTTCATTTATCTTGAGCTAATCAATCATGATCAAAACAGGTAGACAGAGGAAATGCGTCTGTTTGGAGGCATTTGATATACTTTGTGAATGAGATCTCCACAAATCATTGCCTGCCTGGCAAAAGGGCTCTAGCATAAAAATTCACCCCAAAATTGAATTTTTGTTTGTGGCATAATACGACAGAATTTTGATGGCTCTTTCGTTTGATGTGATCATAATTTTTTCTCCTTTTTTTTTTAGCCTGCAAAACTACTGCCAGACAGGCAACAAAATTACAGTTATATGGTCTACACAAATGTTTGAGGTGATGAGATTGGAGGTTACTGATGTTCACAACAAAAATAATCATTATTATGCCTCGATATTTGTATGTTTTTTGCCAGTATTTCTACTGATTTCTTGCTTTTATATCAGAGCTGTTATGTCAATATCTGTTTGTTTATTGTTCATGTTTTCACTAAGTATTTGCTTTTATACCAGTATCACAGCTGTTATGTCTAAATATTTGTCCATTTTCAATATTGCTCATATTTTTATGAGTATTTGCATTCATATCTGAGCTGATTTGTCTCAGTATTTGTATGTTTATTATGCATATTTTCACTGAGTATTTGCTTTTAAATCAGAGCTGTTATGTCTCAATATTTGTCTGTTTATTGCTCATAAGCTTATTGCTCTAACCCCCTTTTCAGACGCAAGCCAGTTTATACCAAAACTCGATAAAGAAACGACGTATAAAGAATCATTGTATAGCCGATAGACCGTTCAGACGCTAATTTCGACCATTCCGGAAAAACGTTGTATAGATGTGCAGTTTCTCACTGCGCATGTTGTTATGGTCATGAGTGACAGGTACAAGGTCATCTTTCGTGCTCGCTCCCATTAAGTCCCACCCAGTTATACCGTTCTATGGTCGCCATACGTTCAGACGCACAATGCAATGCTGATTCATTATCGAGTTCTAGTTCGAAACGATGCTCTGACCGTCATTTCGCTATACGTCGTTTCGTTAATCAGCGTTCAGACGTATAAATTCATCGTATAGCTATACTGTTTTGGTATAGCTATACTGTTCTAGTACAAATTTTTTTTTGCGTCTGAATGCCCTATAAGTATTTGCTTTCATGTTAGTGGTTTGATAGCAAACAAATCCCCCTTGTGATGCAGTTCCTTTGATGATTCTCTTCCTTTCAAATTTTCACCAGCCACTGCTTTGGTTTTGCTTTTAAATTTGAACAAAGAGAGTACCAGCAGGATAAATTCTCCTTTAATCAAGTACTTTTTCAAATTACATTAACATACAAAACTTGTAGTTGACCAGGAAAGGGGGGGGGGGAACATATCTAATCAGGTTATCAGTATTACTTTTCATACAACTCCAAATTTGCTCTAATTTTCTTCAATTTGTCTTTAAACAAGTGTGGACTGGGTCTGTACAAGAGAAAGATTTCATCAGCACAGCATGACAAAGGTGCAGGTCTTGGTTTGAGATTAATGGGTGAAAATAGCCCGCAAGAGTTCTCAGTTGGAAGCGTGGATTTATCGTTAGCCCCAAATCTGCTTAAAAAAAAAAGCCCTAAAAAAATGCATTGCTACGCCTTCTGCCATGCTTCTTTTCATCACCTGTTTGATTATATTTCCTGCAAATTTTTCTGAACGCTCAAACATTCTTCTTTTTCTTTCTTTTTTTTAGTTCAATGCAAGGTTACTGACTCCTGCAAGTTCAGGGTAAAGGGCACTGACGACAAAGGTCATGAGAGTTCACCACAGTTCATACTAATCGTGGCACATACCTTCTGTAAAGAAGATATCTGTATATCTCCAAGTCAAAATGAACAGAAAGAGTAAGTACTATGTGATATATTGTTAGTTACCGTATCTTAAATGCTGGAATCAGACTGTGCTTTCCTGGACAGCAAAACCAAGTGGTAAAGTCTGGATGTTGATTCATTCAAACTTTGGGACATGTGCTTGCTTCAGGGAGACAAAAAGACAGACAGTCATGCAGACAGATAAAATGGACAGACATACCAACAGACAGACAGATGGACATATAAACATAGAGGTAGAGGCAGCGGTTGGATGAGGTATGGGAAGAAACCAAAGTGAGACAATGATAGAAAAATAGAGGAGATATGAAGAGTTTGTTTGCAAAAGCCGATAAGTCCATATTTGTCAAATGGAGATATCTGCGATTAAAGGTCAAGAAAAATAAAGAGAATAATGAGAAAATTTTTGCTTCTTTTGACCATAACTTCAAAAATGTACCTTTATATGTAGTGACCAATATATCATTTAAAAGGTATTATTTTTTGTACTTTATGACAGAGACCGTACTTCAAAATCTTCAAAAATGGACTTATCGGTTTTTGCAAACAAACTCTTCATATATATCTAGGGGTGTGTTTATGCTCAATTTGCAAAGGCAGAATCGGCATTTTGAAACGCTGATTCAAAACGCCGATTCAAAATGCCATTCACGGGAGTACTGTTTATGATCACTTTCTTCGAGTCTTGGAAAGAGAGTTTGCAATTGCTTCACTGACCTCAGCAGAGGCAGATCAAATTGGGGCGCATGCTTTTTTTTAAAGTTCTGGCCCGAGTGTGTGCATTGTTCATGTTCTGTAGCATGTCGCATGGTAATGGGTCGTCTCGCACAGTGTTTGTTCGATCTTGTCTACCTCGCCAGTAGTTAACGGTCTCGCGTATCAACTATCATTAATTTCATTTATCTCCTATGTTTTAATATTGCGGTAAAAATACATTTTCTATAATAAAACTCACACATAACGTACCTTAATTCTGTTGATTTTATCCCGGCAGGCTTGTCCGGTCCTCCGTACAAAGCCTGCCTTCACCAGCTGCTCTGCCAGTTTCTCGAAAACACGCTTATTTCGCATCATACCTCTCAGCTCCTCTAATGAACCTCTGGCTCTGCCCAGGCCAGGAGCAGTGTCCTCAGTTCATCGTCTTCAAATTTGGATCCTTTTTTCATTTCTGATTTTGTTACAAACTGTATCGAAAATCAGTCATCTGTGACGACTGTTACTTTGTGTCGCGATCGGTGGCCTGGCCCGATGGGAGAGCAGCTGGGAAAGACATGCGTATGCACAGTACATGGGAAAATTGCACAGGCCAGGGTAGCTGGCTGGCCGGGCGCACGCTTTTTCACGTCAACCGGAAAGGCATTTAGATGACGTTACTCTAAATGCGTATAGAGACACTGTTGCGTTTATGCTTCCCCAGAATCAGCAATTTGTGAGAAACGCTGATCGTAAACGTACCCTTTTGTGCGTTTTGGATCGGCGTTTTGAATCAGCATTTCTATCAAAATGAGCATGAACTCAACAGCATTTTGCACTAATCACGTTTCAAAAGCCTGATTTTGGCCCCCAAAATGGAAGCATAAACATACCCTTATATGCATATATATTTTATATCTATATATACGGAGGATTATATAAAGACAGACAGACAGACAGACAGACAGACAGACAGATAGATAGATAGATAGATAGATAGATAGATAAATAGATAGATAGATAGGTAGGTAGGTAGGTAGGTAGGTAGGTAGATAGATAGATAGATAGATAGATAGAATGATAGATAGATAGATAGGTAGATAGATAGATCATAGATAGATAGATAGATAGATAGATCATAGATAGATAGATAGATCATAGATAGACAGATAGATAGGTAGATAGATAGATAGATAGATAGATAGATAGATCATAGATATATAGATAGATTGATTGATAGGTAGATAGATAGATAGATAGATCATAGATACATAGATAGATAGATAGATAGATAGATCATAGATACATAGATAGATAGATAGATAGATCATAGATAGATAGATAGATAGATAGATCATAGATAGATAGATAGATAGATAGATAGATAGATAGATAGATCATAGATAGATAGATAGATAGATAGATCATAGATAGATAGCTAGATAGATCATAGATAGATAGATAGATAGATAGATAGATAGATAGAGATAGAATGATAGATAGATATATATATAGATAGATAGATAGATAGATAGATAGATAGATAGATAGATAGATAGATAGATAGATAGATAGATAGATAGATAGATAGAGGTAGAGATAAAACAGAGAAAGGGAGACTGACAGGAGCAGAGATAGAGAGAAAAAAAAAAACCTTTACATAAAACATGTTAGGATAGCATCTCTTGCTAGAATGGCAATTTCCCATAGCAACAGCCAATCAGGAAACTGGATCCTTGTTTTTACCATGGCAATTGCCATTCTAGAAAGAGTTGCTTTCATATCAGCTTTTTTTTTTAAAGAAATGGGGCCCAGGTGGAATGGAATCCTAAAAAGAAAGAAAGTAAGAAAGAAAGAAAGAAAGAAATGGAGAGAGAAAGAGGGAGAGAAGGAGAGAGATGAGAGAGACGAGAGAGATGTCGTGGCTTTACTCCAGGATTGTGGTATGCTGGTTATCTATCAACATGTTGGGCATATGTTTCTGTCCCCCTGAAACATATGGCGGACACATTGCTGGGCATCTTAATTACCAGTCAGGTATTCTAGGGTTTCTATCTCCAAACAACACCAAATTCCTCTCCCTCATCCCCAGCTTTATGTTTTGGTTTGGCCTCTTCTGTTGTCCACTGCCCTATCTCTGACATAACAAACATGACGATGATAATAACCTTCATCTTGATGGGGGCGGGAGAGTACCGAGATTCTTGACGCTGGTAGTGTCTTGTGTGGTTTCTAGATGTATGATGGGGTGGTTACAGGGAAATCCCTTACCTAACGATTCAGACAAACTCATGGTAAAAACAAAAAACAAAAAACAGATATATAACAGATCCACCCAAAGGGAAATTAAAAAAAAAAATCAACAACAACAACAAAAACACCAGTTACAACATCTTCTGACATCATCTGACTAAACTGGTGTAAAATGAGAGCAAGTGCGCATGGCACTCATTTATATAAGCGTAAAAAATTCAAGAAAAGTAATCATATTAGTGTGCACATTTGTTCCTTCTTTCACAGAATTAATTATCTTTCCTTCTGTTTTTATACGATGGAAAATAGATTTTGATAGAAGATTTGTTCATAACATGGAATATCACAGAATTGAGTATATGTGGGTTCACCCTGCTATTCTATCTTCTATGTGACATAGGAGGTACCACAACAACCGCCATTTTGCATAATCAGTGAATTGCATCCTTTACTGCTTATTACTTTGTAAAGCCCATGCATTGTTAAACCCTAAATCCATGCACTGATCTGATGAAAGTTGAACTGCTAATTCTTCAAGGTACTGTAAAAAAAAAAATACATTTTTAATGTTTATTTTTTTACTTTGTAGACTTTTATTTTTTTTTTCCTAATATGATTGCAGCAATGTTTCCTACCTTTCTGGAGTTACGGCACAAATGATACCTTTCATTCAAGCAAATTGGTCGAACACACATTTCTGCCATACATAAAAATCAAAAAGGGGAATGATGTCATAAAGGCTACTCTTTGACAAAATGCTATCAAATATCATCCAATACTTATTGTGTACATGGAAAAGTATAACTACACATTTCCCTTTGATTATGTGGCAATAAGTCTTTATATCTCATGCACATTTTCTTTCATGTCACTCTAGAAAAATGTTCATTTGTCATGCTTAATTAATCACTATCTCAAAGCATTTCCAAATAATTGCATTAACAAGGCATAGTCTGGGCAAGAAGACACACTTTTTCTGATACACATTGCTAATGGAAGGCTAGGTGCCATTGAGAAAAACAAAAGAGGCACAGAATAAGGGAGAATGAGAATTCTAAGTTGACAAAAGCAGGATGTACTGTACGTCAGCCTTTCCACGTAGTAATTTTACTCCATCAAAAGTGAGCCCCTCCCCTCCCCACCCCCCACACCCCACGACATGTAACTGAAGTTCATCCATTGTGACCTTTGAACTTGAGAATTGACATTCATTCCTTTCATTGAACTTTATTCAATGCGCAAACAGAAATTTGTACGTAGGCGCATGGCACCATTTTCACGTCTACTGCTGATAGCAAAGATCTGACAGCCCGAGTGCTAATTGAAATTGATGTCTTCAGAAGACTGAAATGTATATATTGTAGCGAACAACGGGGCCTTGGCACTTATGCAGACCGAGCTGACCGTCCGTTTGATCGAAACATACGATCACTCTATGAAGAGGATAAGACCTTAAGTTTCCCACCACTTGTACGTCACCAGTCTACACCTTGCACTTCACACCATCTGATTCAAAGGCACATTCTCACTCCTCACATCTAATTCAGCCAACACACTGACAAGTGGATTTTCACTCTCACTCCCGACGTCGTTTCTAGAGTACGTCGTCCTCCGACGTTCGCCCTGGAAGTACGTCGTTTGCACTTTTCATTTCCAAAGTTCTGAACTTCGTTCTCCGACATCAGTTCTGGAAGTACGTTGGACGTACTTGTTCCTTCTAAAGTTCTGAACTTCGTTCTCCGTCATCAGTTCTGGAAGTACGTCGGACATACTTGTTCCCTCCAAAGTACTGAACTTCGTTCTCCGACGTTTGTTCTGGAAGTACGTCGGACGTACTTGTTCTTTCCAAAGTACTGAACTTCGTTCTCCGACGTCCGTTCAGATATTCAGTTATCCCACGGTGCAGCAAAGCCCGCTCGAGAATGCTCGCAAAGGCTGCTGGACGAGTTGTCTTCCGCCGCAGAACCACCGGATGCCATCCTTGTCTCACCAGCATTCATTCCGACCAATACTTATCTTATATTGAACACGAATGAATCACAACTTCAGAAGCGATGTATCGGAACACCAACTTGTTTATTTACAGGTATAGTGTGTACATACTCACGTTCAGAACTCGTACCGTGCACAAGACAGAAAGACAACACTATCCCGAGGATCAGTCTTTCTTCTCAACTGCTTAGCACTGAGAATATGAGCAGAGTAGCGTGCACGTATATTACAAGCACAAGGGTGCGGAATCAAAATGAGGTACATTCGTAGCTAATAGTACCTGTGCTGAATTATTATAGGCATGGTTATCAATTTCTCCTAAAATTTCCTTTATTCTTTCTTTATTTTACACAGAGTTAAGCTATCCCTTTAAACTCTCCACAGTTTGATTGAAATCATTTAAATCAAACATCAACACCATTTTTAGTCCCATAACTGATCATGTTTACTAATTAATCAACGTTAATTGTCTAAAATGTGTCATATGGCCAACCTGTATACACACGTATACACACACAATGCTAAATGTATGTGTCAAACCTTTGTAACACAACTTTGAACTAACTGTAGGAATTATCGCTGCACTTATCATCCATACTTTTTATCACATCTGAATCTCCACAAAAACCACTAATTGACAAATAATCATCAATACAGAAGACTGACTTAAAGGAACAATTCAAACACTCTTTTAGAAAGCATAGCTTGTTACATGTATAAATCAGCACAAAGTAACCACGACTACATTGTGTTACTGAATTTCTATGAGCAAATTTCACTCTAACAATGGTTTTGCACAAATTCCAAATGAAATGCACTACACACTACACAAAATAAATATCATTTTGTTACAATATACTCAACCTTTTCATTGTGTGACTTTGGAATGAACACTGTGAATAAGAAGAGCTGTACTTAAAAAAAAAAATAGCAGTCAACATAACCACCTTGTATTTAGACTATGAGCTGTGAAGCAGAGTGGTTGCAATATAAGAGGTCTCAGACTGTATAATCTTTTTGTGTGTAATCATGTTCCTATCATGCATTTCTAATCATGTTCAGTGTTGTTCACATCCTGAATTGGGTCTATACACTGACTGGTCACAGCAAATGATATTTCATTCGTCGGATGTATCACAGTCTCCCTCTATGGTTTGCTATATCAAACATGCAGCTCTTGATGTGCTTCTAGGCAGAATATGTAACTTATCATATGCAACACCACTATTCAAGCCAATGTACTTATGTGCAAAGAGTATGTACCTATATATATCCACACTCCACTGTGGAAGTGAATGCACTTATATAAAAAGAATATGTACCCATATGCACAAACCATTGTGGAAGTGAATGCACTTATATGAAAGGAATACGTACCCATATGCACACACCACTGTGGAAGTGAGTGCACTTTATGCAAAGAGAATGTACCCATACATACACTACTGTCCAAGTGAATCTGCTCATATTGAAAGAAAATACACCCATATGCCCACACCACTGTGAACTTAAATGCACTTATATGTAAAGATTACATGCATGGTGCACCCATATGCCATACTGGCTGAGCTGAGCCCAGTACCATGATAAAATGAAATGAAATGAAATGTACACACTCCTGTGGAAGTGAATATGAGATCAATCCAAGTTTCAAATCTCTCTCATATCTCACGGGTCAATCAATTTCAGATTGCAAACATACACGTACACTTGGAATGGAGCAAAGCTTGATTAATAAATCCTGCACCAGGGAATTTGGACAGTGTGTACAACACTACAGGGTTTTCTGTGTCAATAAACACCCAAAGCACAGACAGGGCTAAAACACACACACACACACACACACACACACACACACACACACACACACACACACACACACACACACAAACAAACAAACAAACACATCTGGATCATGATTGCCCAAACATGATTTGACTAACATACTTGTGAGAAACTCAATTTTAGTTTGCTTCAAGACCCAGGAAAACAACACAATTAGCATGAAACTTGTTTCCCTACACATTTTATTTTATTTAACAAGTTCTTGCATAAGTCTAAAATCTTTTGCGTCCCTCCTGTTTAAAGTCACTATCATAAAGGACAGTTAACATTGCACTGCTCTACCTAAGGATGCGTGGTGTCATATTCTCTACTACTATGAGCAAGAGGTAGACTCATTTTCTTTTAGATATACACGCAGTTCTAAACCAGCCAGTGAAAATTCATATGTACACACAGGTGACATCATATTCCCTTCAGCAAGATTGCCAACAAAGAATGATAGGTAAGATGGCTTAAATACATTTAACTTGTCACACCTTCTAAGGAAATGCCCTTTTGTAACTACAGAAGGGGTTGACACCAAGTGGATGTTTCTACTAAAGACTGACAAACTTTTCTGTTAACTTCAAACTCTTTGAATCTACTTAAAAGACAAGAAATAGAAAGCTCAGTTGCGGATGGGGCTGACAAAAAAATCCAATGAGTACCGGTACTGCAAGCTTTCTCCCGTTCTCATTGTTCAATCGATGTTACGGAAAACATATCAGTGACGTGACCTCATTTGATATATATACAATTACCCCGTGCAAAAACCATTAAACTAAATACTTGATGACGACTGCAAACGTACAGCCAGCCTATGACGTTTTCAAATCCTCTTTCCTTTTCCATTAAAACAAACACACGAACACACGACCACACATATACACATAAAAGAATTAAAGTTTGACTGTTACTTCACTTGACAAGCTGCCACTCTTACCGTCGCTGTCGCCCCCACACGCTCACAGAACATGCGAACCTGCTGTTTTAATGATCTTCTAGGAATTAACACATTATTCAAATAGCACCTGCCCGCTAATGGAATTTTATAATATGATGGCATTTCCGTACGCTACACCGAGGGAAAAAGACCCTGGACTGCCTTGCTCTTTTGCAGAGTGCAATTCTATGCATCTTTTGTCTTCTCAAATGGAATATCCCCCCTTCCCTGACATGAAGTGCAGTTCACTTTTTTATTATTACAGAGAAAAGAGTTCTAACTTATTTTGATATATAATATTCAGTTGATATTTTGGGGAGGGGCAAATATTGAATCTAGACCAGCACAATGCTGCTGGAGTTAACACAAGCACACACTCTTTGACAACATTTCTCTTTCATCTCTGTGTTTCACAGTGCATAGAACACATACCTTGAGTCCAACCAACTGCAGAACACAAATGATCCCCTGCATGACAAGGAGTTGCATTCACTTAAAAGACAGACAACACTTTTGACAGATTAATCTCACAATCCATTAACTAGTTGAGGACAAGCCCCGAGTATACTCGGGCAAGGGTCTATGGGAAATGCATGCTGTAGCAAAATCAGCCCGTCCTCAACGTGTTCAAACTGTTTGCAGCACCCCCAAGTCCAGGGCTGAAAAAGCAGTGTCCAGAAGTCCAGTGGTCAGTGCTGCAAAATTGATGCACATGCCTACAACTTCATTTAGCTACTGTACCTTTCAGAAGAAACAAAAGCATCTGTTCCCTGTTCAGATGTCAAATCCAAACTGTGACAGTACAGAGTGGCTAAAAACAAAGTCTCGTGGTTAACTTTCCATTTAGCTTTATTGTCACTCATGCAGCCACCTGGCATCCTTGTATACATGATAAAGTAAAGGTTATGCAGGCATTCACTTGTCATATTTGACCTATGAAGACTACAGAGCAGTGCGTTTCAGTAATTCTCCATGAAAACGAAAAACAAGTTGACTTTTAACCCATACATCTGGCAGCATTTCAGGGGGATTTTTGCCCCCCCCCCCCACACACACACACAAACACACACACATACCACATAGCTACATATAGGTGTACTCCTAATGATGAAAGGAAGACTCCCCCCCCCCCCCCCCCACACACACACACATATAGCCACATAGCCCCACTCCTGTTGATCAAAAGGAGATATGGAATATTTATGTCAGGAGAATCAGAATCCACTGAAGGAAAAGCATTCCATTACATCAATTGTAACTCACTTCCTGTACAGATTAATTGCTCCCTCGCTGAAGCAGATGGGGGAGTTAGGGCAGGAAATCTTGGCGATTTACTATGAGTTTTTCCTCCATCCTCTCTACAAAGTTAAACAATAAAAGAAAGGGGGAAAGGAAAGAAAAATAGCAGGAAATTTTGAGTGCTTTAGCGAGAAGGATGATGGAACCCGCTGGACCGTACCCTGAAAAACTAGAATCCAGCAATTGATTTAGCAGATGGCGCTCAGGAAAATTGCCATCCCTTGATTATGGAGTGGAGGGGGTGGGGGGGGGGGGGTGGTAAGGGGCATTGCTGCTCACACAAAATGTCCTACCAGTCTCACAAGCCAGCGTATCCATTGCCACTGCTGCCGCCACCATCGTACAAGCTGTCGCGGGGCATGGTTGCCCCCAGTTTGAAAAATCACAAAAATGCACGCACACACACATGCACACACATCGCAAACACACAGATACACTCAAGCACCATAGATATGAGTTATATTTGGGAATAACTGGACACAACTTAAACTCCAGAACCTGGTTAATTGCAGATGGCAAAATAAAAAGAAACTCATAATAATGCTATTCAATTCATCATCTAACATTTTGCAGAGAGCCACATTAATAACAATCCCTCTTCTGTCCCAGGGGAAAGAGATTACACTGCAAATCAAGTGACAATGACCTTAAACAGGATGTAACAGATGTCCATGCAGTGCTCAACAACACCTTAACCAAGGCAACAGCCACAGGTAGAGCATGAACTCAGGCATTTTACGTAAGTTATACATTTTCATTACTCTTCAGGAAGTGATCAAGTATATAAACAGAAAGTTTGTATGAAGAGCATCATCAGGTGCATTATACTGACACCAAACCACAAAGTGACAGGCCTCAGTGTACTAAAGGTCAATGTCATTGAGCCTCTGGAATAGGCGAGTTAATTCCACGGTAATGAAATCATCAAAGTTGCAAACAAACTACAAATGCAGACGCTGCAGAAATACAAAGTCAGTTTCGCACGTGTACAATCGAGGAAGTACCCCGAGTGCGTCCTGTTATTTGCTGATCATTCATAGAAGTGATTTGAGTCATAAACTGGACCTGCTATTACCATTATTACTACCACACACATCATTCATCTTTCAGTTCATTTCTTTCATTTGTTTATTTGTCATAGGGGGATTTGTTTGTGTGTGTGTGTGTGTGTGTGTTGGCAAAGATGGTTTTAGATTGTGAAGAAAACACTTTACCCTTGACAATAGTTGTGGAAGTACTCTCAACTCTGTTGATGCAATTAAAGGCTGCACTAATGACTTCGATCAGACAACATGGCATCTACCTCGGGAATATGGATGTTGACGAGGAAAGGTTAAGATAGATGACGACAAAGATAACAACAGAGAGAGAGTAAGTATTTGATGGAATATGAGAGAAAAGAACCAATTTTTTCTCTCCTTCCCTGCAGATCATCGATCACACAGCCCTGTAGTCCCAGACCACATTTCGTGTGACGGAGAGATCTCTGGTATTATGCGGGGTATGTTTAATGCACTGCAATGACTTTGGCAGATGCTGGGGATTTAAAGCTCCCATGGTCGCACACCAACCACGTCACATGTCGCAGAATCTCATGTACGAGTGGCTGTCAGCCATGTCATCAGCGACTGCATGTCCGAGAAGTGTCTGTAGTCATTCGGCATTATTTTGAGCCAAAAATTAACTGTCTGAGGAGAGTTTGTGTGTTTTGAATTATCAATCACACATATTCCACTAGATCTGAAAGCAAGAATATGACAGACTTAATTTTTGGTTCATTACAAGTTCTTTTCTGTTAAAACTTGCCAGTGTGAAAATTAACACATATGAAACGGCTCGGAATACGATTTCAGTTTGCTGATTAAAAATGTCTTCTTTTTTTTTGCCAAGCTATTGACATGGCTTGATATGTATGAACTTTGTTGTTGTTTTGTCATATAGGTCACCAACAACAAGGAAAAACATTCTTATTAGTTCACTGATTTGTTGAGGAATATGAAAAATTACATGCTTTCACAATCATTTTCTCTCTCACGTTTGAATAACATATTGGCCTCATAGTCAAATATGAATCAACCTGTTGTCTACAAATTAAGGTAATTTCATAGAGTTAATGCACTGCACTCCCCCCCCCCCCCCCCTTCAGCACAGCTAAAATTGTGTATCATGTACCTGCTGTACAGCTTGAAAAGTGAAAGACATTGGGGGGGGGGGGAAGGAATCTCTGTCCAGTATCTCATATCATTTTTAGGTCTTTTATGCATATGCCTGAAGAGCACTTGAATAGGCCCCTGTCTGTCTCTGTCTGCCTGTCTGTCTGTCTGTTCCTCTTTCTCTCTCTTCCCATGTCTCTCCATCAACTCCTGACTTTCAGGGGTATTTGACAGAGCTAAATGATGGAGTTATTGACTGGGCTTTACCTAAGGGGAGCTTGGGTGCCCCATGATGAAATATTTGCACTGATTTCGAAAATGAGAAACTAATTCGTGCAAATGGATGGAGACCTGAGTGACATGTGAAGCCGTTGGTCTTTTAACCTTTTCAACGTTATAGCTCCCTCACTAGGATACCCCTCCTTCCCCCCCCCCCACCCTCCATCCAGCTTTTTTTCAATCCATGATAATTGAAATTCCACACTGAATGAATGAATGCCTCTTTTTGATAGCATTTTGATATCATGCAATAAAGAAATGGCATCCATTTTTAAGAGCAGAAATATTTTCCGACAGCAAGTCCAGCTAAGTCGGAATGTTCCCCATGGAAAATTTTGAAAGTGAAAATGCAAACTGATCAAGTAAAGATAACACAAACTTAATAATCAAACATGTAATTGTCCATAATATAGTAAGACAAATCCTTCTATTAGGCCCCATATGATAAATTGCCCTTCATCGACGTAGATAAGTACTGATTATTCAATGTTTTAGTAGTAGCTATGATTAAAAAAAACAAACAAACATGGGCATACATATTCGGGTTGGATTCGAACCAACAATCTCCTGAATACTGTACTTGACAGGCATCATATCCACTATACCACCAAGCTTCTGCTGCCGACAGCCACTGCCAGATCTATCCTTACAACATGCAGCGAGTACTGCATATTTATTCAAATTAATGAACCAAAACAACTCTATGCAAGAATTCATTAATTTGAACAAATCCTTGCTTGGTGGAGTAGCTATTGACCCACTAATTATGAAAACATTTAAGAGTGAGAGAAATGATTAAAATGCATATTGACTTCAATTCATGTAGTAAAATACAGACAGGGCAGTAGAATGTTCAATCAAATTGGACATGAAAATAATGAGAAGGTGATGAGAGGCTACAAGGTTGCATTGTCACAAAACAGTATTACTTCTGGCACTCTGATATGCAGATCAGGGACCCTTCAATAAAGGAGTTTGCAATTAACCCGTTCCCGGCCATCCGGGAACCTGGTGGCTTGTGTATTTAGTCTAAGGATATTTCAGAATCCAGTATGGAATGGGTTAATGTCAGTTGCAGTAATTTCGGTTACAATGACAGCAGGCCAGGGAACATTAAAGGAAACCAAAACCCCAAGAGCAGTGTGGATTGAGTAAAAGCAGCAACATTAGTAGAACATTAGTAATATAAAGAAAATAAAAGAAGAATGCAAAAAAAAAAAAAAATCATGAAAATTACACATTCCATCAACTTATTACTCACATATGTTAAAGGTAATATCATTCCCCCTGCTTTCTGAAAAAGGTAAGTCAAGTGTTCTTTCATTAAGGCAGAAAAGTGAAAATATGTTGAATTTTCTTTATATTTTCTTTATAATGTAGTCCACACATGATGTCATTATTATTATTATCATTAATGGTATCTTTATTCAACAAATCATTGATCACAGCCAGGGGCTGAATTACAAATGATTTTACAAAAGTGAAAAATATACATACACAGTATTACATAAGTATACAAATGTAAAATTACAATCTCATAAACTGAAGTAGTCTCCTTATCCAGTCATTACAACACCAAAGCTTTAAAAATTCATAACTTTTGCATCAATAGTCCGATTTTCCTAAAACTTTCACTGATGTGTTCTAATAATGTTGCTGCTTTCACTTAATCCACACTGCTCTTTGGGTTTTGGTTTCCTTCCAATCTTGTTGTGGGCATTCAAGTTGTTGTCATGGTAACTGCAATTCTTGTGATCTGCAATAGATGTGATCATCTTGAAGAAAGGGTTCCACATCAGGTGATGATGTCACTGCCTTGCAGCTCTCCAACTACATTTCATAATAATATATTAAAGAAATTCTTGTTTTATGGTCAATAATTTACCAAAAACAATCCAATTTCCCTCATGTACATCATCAGTGGTGACATATTACTACTGGTACTCCATAACACAGGAAATCTAGCAAAGATTTGTGTGCACGTCTATGGCAGGCTTGTGAGACTTTTCATATACATAAACTAATTCCAAACAAGTACTGGGTTTTATTTGAAGGGTACTCTCTACACCATTTACTTTCGTGAGTATAATTTTCCAAACAGATGGACGCTAAGGCAAGTTCACGAATGGCTGAATTTGCAGTTGAGAACCACACTGACGGAATGAGAGGAAAGTATTATCACCTTTTCAGCAGAAAAGTTTGTGATTTCACATCCTGAAGACAATGTGAAATGCATAAAAGCAGTTACGGGAGGCATTGTTTTTTTGCAAATTTTGCGAATTAAAGTTGACTCACTAAATTCTTAAAATATTAAAAAATAACACTGTGAAATATGCTGAGTATTTAAATCTTGGAAATTTGAGAAGCTCAAAGGAAACAGGTTAAGGTATTAAACTCTTTTGACTGTTTTATTTCTTGTTTCTGTCCTGAATTGTGATTTCATTAGGTTAATGTGATAAAGGGTCATATAGAATTCTGTTTAAATTGTTTGTTACAGATAACTTGCTCCAGGAACGTGAATGCAAGTTTGATGTACTATGTAGGGTCGTGTTGCACATAAAATATTCTTTCTCACATCAAATCTGAGTTTCTGATCTGGTTCCATATGGTGTTTAACTTGGGCCAGAGCTGCTGGGTTTGTGCTGACATTGCACTGTTGTTACATTGTCACATACGTCATAATGGACTTCATACATCCAGGATCCACAGTAATGCCATTGTCATCAACTCTGCCCCCATTATCCACTTGTCTTTGCGACTCTGCAAATAGCTTTGCCATGGTAAGGGACCTGACACAGAATAGTTCTGTTTCTTTTCCTGTCACAGTTTCAGATTTCCTGGCGTCGCTTTCGACGAATCGCGCCAGATTTTCGGCGGCGAATGACATCGAAGTCATCCGCACTAATCTGTTTGTAATCACATCTGTCTATACTGTCTTAGGTTAGAAGGACTTTCAGATAGTTAGCCAGCTAATGACTTTCACAAATTACAGTTGCTTTCAAACTACAGACGGGTGGAAAAACATCTGACAAACAAATTTTGCATACATAATGTCTCTTCAGATGGCATTGTAACCACAACAATCTACCCTGTCATAACAATTAATTGAAATCTAATGTTATCTAACCAACTGAAATAAAGAAAATTCAAAAGCTACAAACATAGAATATGCACGCGGTATTGTTTTGTTTTCTTTCTCTCAATAGATTGTAAAATGAAACTGGAAATAATATGACAATCATTTGAACAAGAAAATACCATTATCATATGAGATGCCTTGCTCAATAATTGGTCTCACCTAATGTCTTACTAATCCATTAATGTTAAATACTTACACAACATACCCATTTCAAAATGTGTGCTACAACTAAAGACTGAACTGCCAATACATAAAATGCAATTACAATTGCTACTACATACATCGCAGACCGTCTCCTGATATGGCTGCATACATTGTATTATTGAAATCACTTCTCTCTGCACAGTTTCTGTGTTTCTCTTCAAAAGTGAAGATGAATATATTCACATCATCTAGTTTGCTTGAATGATTTTAGGTTTTTGCTAATGCTTCATGCAAACATTTGGGGGAAAAAACTTTGATTCTAAATACTTATCATCTGGTTACTTATGATAATGCTTACACTATTCTGTGTGGCTTTTTTTTTTTCTAATCATTGTCTTTCAGGCCCAAATTAAAGGTGGACTTGGAATATCCTTTAAAGAGAAAAATGCCATGATTTTATCCATATGAATCTCTGCCATGGAACCAGAGTGGTCACAGCTGTGCCATATGTCCACATTTTTTTTTCTTTCCTAAATCAACAAACACACCTGGTAAATGTCCGGGATAAACTTGGGAATCTCACCGGCAACATGTTCACATGCATGCTGTTTATTGTTTCAAGCCAAGCATGAATGGATGAGAGCAGAAGACAAGGAGAGCCAGAAGATCAGAAAGGACGCAGGAAATTACAGACGACACAAGATACCAACTGCACTGAAAAATGAACTTAGAAAATAATAAATGAAGTTATTTAAGTCAAAATTAAAAATGTCACTACGGCAACTGATATGCGTCTGCCTTATTGCATGGTTTTCCCAATGGGTCTAGAGTTCGTCTTGACAATGTGAGGCGACAGTTTTGCATAATTGGCAAAAAATTGAAATGACATTTTTCAGTGTCACAAATGTGCAGAGATCCCAACCCCAAGCATCTTCTGATCTGGAGATTCTCCCACCCGAAACCCCTAGCAAACGGGAGACTCCAAGTTGATGTGTGCGAAGCGCGAAGTTCCTAGGGTTCTAGATGCTCTCTGGTGCTATCTAAGGCTTATTTTTTCAACATACGATAGCAATAAGTAAGAAATCCTTTCCACCGGGAGACACAGAGCCAGGGCGGGAGAAATCAAATCTCAAGCGGGAGAGCGGGAGATTTTGCAAAAATGGGTTTTCGGCGGGAGATCTCCCGTCAAAAACGGGAGAGTTGGAGTCTCTGAATGTGTCGAGTGTCTACTTTCCTTAAGGCGGTGTCACACCTGTCCGGGCAAGCTACGCGGGCTTGTGGCGAGGAGGTAGTTTAAAGCACGTAGAAGATTTTCCGCGGGCGGACAAGAATGTTTGCAATTTTCGCACTTACTAGACGCGTGCTACTTAGCTTCTACTTGCGTGCGTTCCGTGTGACTCGCGTGAGAGCTTTGAAACCGATCCATTTTCTGTTACGAGTGACTTACGGGGATTGCGAAGTACCTGCTTTGGAGTTGCCTGTGAGGTGCTACCGGTAAGGGTTTCCTACTTGTGTTCTGCGCGTACCTCTACGGGCAACTCCCGTGACTCTTCCGGAACAAGTTTTGAGCATTCTCAAGGCCTTGTCATACCGTATCTGGGGAAGTTTTGCGGCTTGACTTGCGGGGAAACAAATTTGCTACCCGGAGCTCTCCGCAGTTGGCCCGAACTTGACAGTACCTAGCACTTATCTCGTCCTTAGTTGCCCGAAGGTGCGCACGCTAGTCCAATTTTCCCGCAGCAAAGTTTTGAGCATGACCAAAACTATTTCCGGATGAGTCGCGAGGACTGCCCGAAGAGTTCCACGCAGAACACCCGTAGGAGGGCCGTAGCCGCCGCAATTCACAGGCATTTGACCCACTTGAAGTAGGTAAGTTGCCCGCTGATCTATGCCTGTGTGAAGGGAGTGCGTGCCATTTGTGGGCTCATTCTCTTCTTTGTCCTCTGTTCTCTGTGGCGTCGAGGACTACCTGGTCCCTTTCGGACAGGACTTCATCCGCCGAATGGACTTCAGCAGCAATTTGATGCATTTGCTGTGAATCTTCCGGGCTTTGTGGCTGTTCATCCACTGGACGTTCTCTGCCCTTGTGCACTTTCCGTCTACGGGGCATCTTCACTTCTTGAAAGCTAGTTGACAAATGATTGTTTGCCCATCCACTCGAACCAGCCTATTGTTCAGGGTAGCACTCACCTCGCAGGCGACTAGTACGCAGATAACACGCAGTTGTGGCGCAGGTACTTCGCAGAGCCCGTATGTCGCCCGTAACTGACATAAAAGAAGCTATCACGAAGCTATCACGTGACACACACGCGCCTAACATGCAGTTCAACGGAATACACGCAAGAAGGACTTAGGTATCACGCGTTTATCATGTAATAACCACGCCAAACTCGCCCTAAACCTTGTCCGGCCGCAGAAATTATTCTGCGTGCTGAAAAATCCCCATACGCAATAAGCCCGCTTAGCTGGTGTGACAGGGCCTTTTTTGGCAGCGGGTAAATAGAGCCAGCGTGCGCACCTCCGGGTAACTACTTTTGAATTACATGCTAGGTACTGTCATGTGCGGGTCATCTGCGGGGGCCTCCGGATAGCAAAAATGTTCTTCGGAAGTCGCACGCAAGGCTGGTGTGACACGGCCTTTAAACTATATTCATTTGTATGGATGGCTATTAAATTGTTTAAGATGGCAAATATTCAGGAATTTGAGCATTTTCACCTGACCTTTGACCCTTACCTGCCGACCTAATGGTTACAATTCTTCAAATGATCACTAACTGGTAACATCCAAACATCAAAATATGGGGAAAAGATTGTGACATTTTAACATTTTCACTTGACCTCTCCTCCGGGTCAAACTGCACAATGGCGCTGCGCAGTGGCAAGACCTCCCAATCGACTCATGGCATAGACAATAAATGCTACAACTCAAGAAATGTTATTTAAAAGATATTTACAGGCATTTTTGATTGATAGTGGGAATTGAATGTGTTTCAAACATGGAAAGTTGATAAATGCAACCTAATAAGTCTCCAAAATGGCATTAATTGAACATGATGGTATTGTAGGTGAACTGTTTTGCTAGGCAACCAGGTGTTTTGTGAAGGGCTAATGACAGCATTCCGAGAATATCACATTGAATCTGTTCCTGAATATCATTGCTTATTTGACAGCAGATAAATGTGTTGTCATTACAAGATTTCTCTCTCCAAACAATGGTCACAAATATGAGGTCAACTACCTACAAGATAATCTTAACCCGTTGAGGACGAGTCCCAAGTATACTCGGGCAAGCGTCTATGGGAAATGCGTGTTGTAGCAAAATCAAGCCATCCTCAACATATTAATATACAGGTTTAAATTTATCACCTGCTCGTTTTCTGTGATCTAAAATAATCTTTTATGCCAGTCGATATTGTTTTCTCAAATATTCGCGTGGCTTGCTTGATTCTTATCACCATGCACTGCCATTAAAAATTCATATGCCAAAAAACCAAAGATGTACTCTCAAATAGCACACGAAGTCAAATGCACTGATAAAGTGCATAAAAGTGTTTAGCAATATAGGCAAGTGAAACAACGCGGTTACTTGTTTGTTACACGAAGCTTACAAATTCCCCTTTTTTTTTCTGGTTTGCCTGGTTAACATCAGTTTCATAATGGCTAGAGTAAGTGTTTGCGTGCCTCCGCTGGCTTACCCCACACCTGCGCTTCACATTCTCACCGCCAAATTTCTTTGCCAGCTGGCTCCCAGCGCCGGCAACGAAAACACGACATCCTCAGCACCTTCGATTGCTGCGGGGGAAAAAAAAAAGAAATCTCTCCTTTTCTTTCTCTCTCTCTTCCCCTCTCACTCCCTCTCCCCTTTTTTGTCCCTCACTCTCTCCTTTATCAACTTTTTCCTTCACAATTATTTAAAATTTCATTTTGTTTTCTTCCTTTGACCACATACAGTATTTATTTGCATATATGCACTCTCAACTAAATTTGGACTTGTCTAACTATCTCTGTATGTCCATCTGTCTCTGTCTCTGTCTCTCTCTCTCTCTCTCTCTCTCTCTCTCTCTCACACACCCCAAAATAGAACTAAACACATAGCTTAGATCAGATCGCCAACTGTCTACACCTACACATGGCAAAGTGATGGCACGTTAATTATCCGGAAACAAAACTCCACTTTGGCCGAGGGGCAATGAATTTAACATCTGTCATATTTTTTCTGGTTGTTTTTCTTCCTCTCTCCCGCGACAATTGTGATTGATAACAATGGGGACATACTTTCCATTGTTTTCAATAACATACATTTGTATCTAAGAGTATTTCTGCATTGCATGATTCACTGTTCAATGAAAGTTGGTATGAAAATGATGAGAGCAGTGCAGAATAAAGACTCTTCCTTTTTTTTTTTCATAGAAACCATGAATCTAGCTTAAACTTCCGTCATGATAGAATACTTGGAATAGGTTTGAACATGGTTCTCTTGGACAATGTCATACTCAAATTACTCAAATTTCTTGTTGAACACCATTATGATGGTTTCAACAGATTCCAGGTGTGCAAAGATATTCATCTCAGGTGATAACCGAGTCATCTTACTCCTTCCAAAAAAGAAAAACTTGATTGGTGATACGTCAAAAAGAGAACACTCTATCGAGTGTAAGTTGATCTTTAAGAAAACCCTGACCTTCCGGGTATACATGCAGGGCATGTTTACCACACGAACAAATGGATTTTCAGTTCAGAGTAAACAAAAAAAAAAAGTTAACTGAATCATCAAACCACAAATTTCTTGTTGGATGTGCACTATTTGCGGCTTTTTTTTTTAACTACTGTTTTGCAGCTGATCTTTTTCCTTTTATGGAAAAGTCACTGAAGTCACTTTTTTTTTTAATGAACGAAAACCAATTTCTCAGACACAAGGAAAATATCACAAAGACATGACCAACTTTGTTCTTGTTGCACTTGATCGACAATGCATCTAGGGGCATCAACAGCACAATTATTAGATGGGCTCTTTTATTGTCATGATACTAGATTATATCTCATAACAGCACATGACGAGGAGCCTCAACAGCTGAGTCAAAGATTTACAGTCAAACCTGCCTTAGCGGTAACCGGTCTGTAGCGGCCACTGAAAAATCCCCCGGAGAGAAAAGCCCTGTTAAAGACCATGTGTATAACGTTCACCTGTCTAATGAATACGTGAATGGAACTTTTGACTATGAAGAACGCATGCAATGCATTTATATTTTTGGGTGTCAAGTTACTGCTAACTCTCAAAGCACCTATGTGTTTCTTGCAACATTGACCATTACTGACTTGAGGATGCAGTGTGTTGCACACTATAACTGGAGATTAGATTGCACAGTAGGATGATACAAGAACAACACAGATGCAATTTTTGCATATGAACACCCAACACATGCACTCACAAACTTGTGCATGGAGGCTGCCACATGTAGTTCATTCCAACAGGGTTTAAGAAATAAGTGCAAAAAGGACTACGAAAAATCAACTCAGGGATAGTGAGATGGACAAAAAAAAAAGGCCACCTGAGAAAACAACCACACAAACAAACAAACAAATAATTGCCTAAAGATGGTTACCTTGTTCCACACATCGATGAAGAATATTCCATGGAGTCTAGGAGCGGTTACACACGGTCAAAAATTCGTCATTTGAATGATGATTCCAGTGAAAAATAATTCTAATGACGAATTTTTAGCACGTGTGGAAGCAAATTAGAATCACGAATGCTAATCACAATCAGAATCAGAATTCAAATTCTAGTCCGGAGGTGAATTCCAGTGAAGTTTCACTCAAATTACGGTGCGAAATTTGCGTGTGTAATGCTTGACCTCCAAAACATCTTTTGAGGGGCGGAGCTTACGTGACCTTTCAAGCACTTCCGTAGATAATATGCGCTATAGAACCTCGTTGTTTTGATTGACAAGTCACTAACGCCTTCGCTCGAGAATTCGAATTCTAATCACAGTTTTCTAGCGAGCGTGTGTAAGGTCCGATAATTCTAAAGACGAATTGCAATCATCATTACAATGATGATTCAAGTTACGAATTTTCTCTCGTGTGTAACCGATCTGAATTAGCCTGCATGTATTTAGATGAACTTGTAGATCCTGAGACAGATATCCAGTTTTATGGTAGGTCTGTAGTAGAAGCCATGAAGAATGCAACATAAACAAATGCCAATATAGATCAATCAAAAATGATCAGTCATATGCAAGTCTGAACACTAGTCTGTATGAGTGTCATACTATAAAGCAAGAAATATTCGGGGCATTAACTTTTTGTGATTTGCTACTGGCATCCAATGCATTATAGCGAAGATGAGAACTTTTGCATTCATTTCAATTTCACCAATCTTTGCTTTCACAAAATTCATGAAAGTGAAGTGCATGCAAAAAGTTCTGGTTTTACAGTATTTTTCTTTTATATGTTGAAAGACAATACATTCTGAGTTTCCCGGTCTAATTACTAGATTTAACAGAACATACTCCTGGTTGTTGCTGATCACAAGGGCAATGTAGCTCCAAAATTAGCCTAATAACTATGGCTAGGATTATTATGTCGATTTGCCAAGACGAAAAAAAAAAAAAAAAAAAAATATATATATATATGCTAAAAGAAAACCCATTTCTACTGCTTCATTGCCCTTCACATCAGTAGCAAACACTACTTAATATCTAAATCTTAATCTGGTCTTTAGGTTATATGGATTTGTTACTCTGCATTGCAACAGCTAGCAAGGTGCCACTGACAAATTGCAGGTAACAATAGAAACAAAGGCTGGAAATACGGCCAATGGTGGGCAGCTGAAATACAAATATTGTCAAAATAAAATGAAATAGTTATGAGGTTATCTTCTTCCACTTCTTATTCCCTCCATAGGAAGATATCTGAATGGGAGATTAGATTCATGACTGTGAGAAATGATAGAAGAATTTTTAAAAGCTTTTTTCTATTTTTATATTTACATAAAGATCTTACGATGCCAGTGGACACTCTAAAGACAAAACATCGACTATGAATCAATACTGATATTGATCTGTTGAACAGCAAGTAATTTCAATTGACTCTGTATGTCAGTAACTGTTGAACTCTTGATGGGTGAATTTTGTAAGTGAGCTTGAGGGCCCTGTTTCATAAAGCTGTTCGTAAAGTTACGAACAACTTACGACCAACTGGTGATCAGTTCTGATGTGCTGTACTTATCAGAATTTCCATAATTCAATACAAGAACTGATCACCAGTCGCTCGTAAGTCGTCCGTAACTTTACGAACAGCTTTATGAAACACCCCCCACTGGAAACATAACTTTATATTTGGCAATACATATGCTCCTGAACAGGCAACATCACAGAGAACATTGATCTGGTACCAATTTCCTGCAAATTCATATGTTCATACATAGTGCAGGTGAAATGTGCTTGAACAGATATCTAACACTCTACTGTTTCACAGAAATCTGCCAAGATATCACTGTTGACAGTACATTTTTAGGGCGTTTGGGATATTCAGCAGCTATTGCATAGTGTTTCTGAGATCTAGTTGATGGTGGTCATCAACTTCTCAGGTGACTCCACCTGCCATAGCAGCCCACAGCGAGTGCAGTACAAATGATGGAAATTGAGTTACACAGAGGCATTGACCTTTATCAAATTTCACTCTGACTATGGATGAGGAGAAGTAGCAGAGCAAGAATGGATAACAGACATTAAGGCAGCCCTGAGTTTTCTGCTGATGTAACAGATCTACAGCATAAGACATCAACAGGCTTCTTGTAGCATTTGATTGACTGTTCAAATCACAAAGTGTCTCTTATATCTATCAAAGTTTGATAAAGCTATGCTAGTGAGTAAGGTTGCAGACAATGCGTGTCTACACAGGAAATATACGTAAGAAGAGAGAGGGAGTGTAAAAAACAAGCTTGCCTATTCCAGGTTCTAGCCACGAAACCATCTGCAGTCTCTCTGACTGAGAGTGGTGACCAAAACTTGACATTAATCACATGGATGCCAGGCCTTATCAGCCCTGAAAACTTGGTGGTCTCCAAACTCATCTTATTCAATACATAATACTATGTTTCTTGTCCTATCTCTCACCTCCTTGAACCCCTTTCAGACCCACTTTTTTTTCTGAAGTTTCTCCATCTGAGCTCGCCAGATAGCTCTAAATTGAACATCGACAAAGACGGATGGAAATTGTGTAAGAGTCAACCCTCATCATCCATTGGGTGACCAATTGTTCAATGGTCATCATTCAATTGCAGACCAATCATTGTCTGAGAACTCTCACAGTTAAAAACAATGAATTCATGAATGCTGCCTTACACCCCCATTCCACAGAGATTTCTTCTCATCGACCACTCATCAGAAGTATGTTTGTTGCTTCCAGCCACCCACCAAAGCTCGGATCACAGTCTGATGAATCCGGTCAACCTGTGCTTGTTGACTATCGAGTCAGTGTCAGACATGTCACGCGTAATCCTCAATGGACGTTCTTGCCTCATTGGATCATGCCCGGCACGTCTGACACTGACCTGACGGTCGACCAACACAAGACGGATTCATCAGACTGCCATTCGATACATTTCGGTTGATGGCCTGACGCAACAAACTTCGCTTCCGACCAATTGCCGATGAGGAAAAAAAAAAAATCTGTGGAATCATGAGTTTAGCTACGAATATCTGATGTAGAACATGTATGATGTAGAATTATACCCGTATGGTTGAGGAAATGTGTGGATGGCTAGCTTCATATGGGGTACCTGGAATGATGCTTGTGATCTCCAACTGGGTGGTGCTTGTACTGATCTTCCATGAGCCTCACGGTGAGTCGGAGCAGTTGGAGGAGAAATTCATCACCAATGATTCATAACAGCAAATTCGACGGACACTGAACGGGTATATTTAGGTCTGAAAGGGGCACGAGGCAGTTCCCTGGTCTCCCCTTGAGATTTTTCTCCTTGCCCTGGGTTTTCTCTCGGCCAAGCCAGCGTATGGTTACCATCAGAACCTCCTGGAGAAGATAAAGCAAATTGCTGCAATTTTTTAGGGGCCCTGATTATAAACAAAACAGATTCATATCTGTACAAGGTATGTTTTGTCACAAAGGAAAATGGTGGCAGCACAACCTTAATACAATGCTTAAAGGCACGATGTGACAAAGACCTGTGTACATCCCATACACATTTCATGGCTGTGTTAAAGAAGCTCATTGTGGTTTAATAGCTGCTGGTGGAAAATTACTAACAATGACAAGTGTGAGAATGGATACATATCAAATGTCTTACGTCGGTGCATCACTGAAAACCCTGTTGAAAGATTTTCAACAAGATTCCTATTGACAAATGCGTACATAGAGGACGTGAAGAGTCCTAATTGATATTCCTTTTCATCTTTGAAGCATGAAAGTGTACACTGTAAACATTACCCAACATTGATCTAGTATACATCTATCCCTTATCTATAAATTCCATCCTGATGTAATGTTGCTTTGTATGAAAACAAAACAAAACTAGAAATGTCGCTTTGGCGACTGGTATGCCTCCGCCATAATGCATGATTTTCCCAATAGGTCTAGATAGTACATGTGGACAATGTGTGATTACATTTTCACAAAATTGGCAAAATATTGGAATGACAAGTTTGTCACAAATGTGTTGAATGTTCACCTTCCTTGACGTAGGTTTAATTGGATGAATAGGAGAGCATGTATCTAGGGATTTAAGGACTTTAACTTGACTTTGACCCATTCATACATTTAGGCATTGAGTAATTTTCAAGGTACAGGTGTGGAGAAAAAGTGCAATTTCATAATTGAATAGTAAATTGTTACCATTTTCATCTGGCCCTTGACCCTAAAATTCATAAGATAATTACTTTCAGGTAGAACATGCATAATATGTACTAAGTTTCAAGGTAACTTGAGCCACTTCCGAGATATGGAGGAAAAAGTTAGTTCAGCACTTTCACTTGATCTTTGACCTTTTGACCTTTGAGGCAAAAAGAGAAAAAAAAATCTTCCAGAGAATTTCTATTAGGTTACACACGCATACACCAAGTGTAAAAAATAACCCTGCTGGCATTGCATAAATATGAGGGTAATAGTAAAATTTTGAAGTCTTGCACTTGACCTTTGACCCCATGAACCCTACATTCTCTAGATAATCACTTCCAGTCAGTACATGTATACACTATGTTCCATGAAGATACCTTGAACAATTTTCCAGGGTACGGAGAAAAAAAAAGAAGTTTTAATATTTTTACTTGACCTTTTGACCTTTGACCTTTGACCTCATGACCCAAACTTTCACCAGAGAATCTTAATTGGGTAATACATTGTATACACTAAGTTTCAAGAAAATATCTTCAGGCATTCAATAGATATGGTGGAAATAGTGAAATTTTATGTATTTGACCCTGACCTTTTGACCTTTGACCTTTGACCTCATGACCCAAACTTTCACCAGAGAATCTTAATTGGGTAATACATGTATACACTAAGTTTCAAGAAAATATCTTCAGGCATTCAACAGATATGGTGGAAATAGTGAAATTTTATGTATTTGACCTTGACCTTTTGACCTTTGACCTTGAGCATGTGCACCCAAAAGTTGATAGGCACAACTTCACCCCCTAATACACATACATGCCAAGTTTCATTAGGATACCTCAACAGGTTTCGATAGTTACCTTGTCCACAAAATTCATTACGGACGAACGGAAGGACGGACGGACGGACAACCCGAAAACATAATGCCTCCGGCACCACTTCGTGGCGGAGGCATAAAAATCACAGAAAGAAATCAGTAAAAATTTTGGAAATGAAAATAGGACACACAAAAAAAGTTTAAATTGTTAAAGTTTAGAGAGTAAGACAAATCGGCAACTCTGTGTGAGAAAGGTGTCGAGTCGCTCTCCATCTGTTTTGTAATATATTTGGGGCCAGACAGAACTTGTTTTCTTCGGAGGACATGCGAGTCATGTTTTATTTTTATCATTCACACATAGACTGTGATTTTTTCATTCCACTTTCAAATAATGCAGCATTGGAGCATTCACATCAAGCCACATATTTGTGAAAACATTTTTCATTGCGCTATTTTCGCTTGATGTGAAAGTGCATGAAGTTTTCAGCCAAACTTTTCAAGAAAAATCACAAGGCAAAGAACCACTTTTACCAACTTCATGGGAAACTTTGCAAGGTAATTTGAAATGAGAATGGACACCACAGAAAAATTGATGCTACTCATATGACTGCCAGCATAACAAACATTATGCATCTGTTTATTTTATTTGCAAAAATGGGCCGCAATATCCAATTCTGGCCATTTCACATAGTCAGCTGCATATGACTCCTTCGTTTGTCAACAGAATTTTTAAATAGATATATGCCCAGCATCATCCAATCAAGTGGTACAATTTGTACATATCCTGACAGATGCATACTTTGGCCTATCCCTCTTCAAGGTCAAAAACTACATCCCTTTGTGAAAAGTTCGTGAAATAATATAATATGAAGCAGAATATGGCTGATTTCATCTACACTTCTAACTTCCTTACAATTTCTTACTTCTCTCAGGAGTCAACCACTAATCACATTCCTCTTTTGACCAGTGCGCTGTGGTTAAAGGGTGCAGCTGTGTTTCAAGTCACATCTCAAATTTCGTTTACGCAGACCTGTCGCTATGCAGACCAGCCTGCTGCTTCCTCTCTGATGTTAACCTGGGGATAGCCTCCGCCCAAGGCACTCTCACTGGTAGTGAATGCAAGGGAAGGGAGCAGTGTCATCATTTGAGACAATGTGACTAAGACGGTAGCATGTATACCTCACAATTAACTGGCTCAGGTTCAATTCCCATTGAATCTTGCAGAGCAATGTTGTGTGAAATCATGCCATTCCCTCTCCAGTACGAGGTAAAAACACTTTGTCCCTCAGATAGAACATCAGATGGATGTCCCCTGTGTGTCATTACTCATGCACATAAAAGATCCAACTTGGATTCATTCATTGATCACAAAGAGCAGGGTGTTAATCCAGTATTAAAGTGGTCCATTACAATGGGGTAAAAGTGGATAATTTTGCATGAGTAATTTTTCATGCTCGCCTGGATAACATGAGTTTCACATGTTTTTAATTCCGCAAAATCAAGAAATGACTAAGCAAAGATATTCGCATGCTTTTCTTTTTGTGCGAGTAGCTTGTGCAAAATGTGAGAAAATTTCTACTTTTACAGTAATCACACCAGAAAACAGGCAAATGATGCTGACCTCTTGTGGTTCACCTCAGGTGACTAGCAATAGTCGGCAAAGTGGTCAACCACGTACATTATGCCATACAAAAAAAGAAGACTGTATCAAATTCAAAGTGAACAGCAGAGAGTCATCAGATGAGAGAGAGAGAGAGTCGAGTCACTAGTCAAGAGGCAAGCCCAAGCGAGATTGAGAGAATCTTCTTCAGAGACTCGCAGGAGTTTCTTAACTTATGTTTGTTTATAGCCAAATTTGGCTACAAGCCTTGTAACAAAAATCACTGTGAAACATAGGCCTATCATTTGCAAAATAATTGCACTGATATTAAAAATGAAGATGAAACTGCTCATACTGACAACGACAACCATAATAAGACTAATGACTACAATCACCATAATGGCAACAGTGATGAAATATTGATTAGTTTTTGCAGGTGTTTTTGGGGAAGGTTCACAACTCCCACCCCCTCTGAATATCAAGAGTCTAGTCCTGAGACAAGCCCACTTTCAGACACCACTGGGATAGATCATCTCGGAGTAACCCTGTTACCGTGGCAACCCCCATCAACAGCCCTGTTCCTTCTCCATCCATAATTTGGTATGAAGTGGTGTGACAGGTGCCGGCTTGCGCCCACCCAAATTTGGTGAGGTCACTGCTGAGGACAGCAATGGGGGCTAAAGGGTTTCGGGTAAAGGGAGAAGGGAGAAGAGAATGAGAGAAGGCAGGAGATTGATAAAAGAGAGGGTGAGAACGAGAGAGAAAGTGGCAGAAATGGATAAAAACAGGTGGACTATACAAACAAGGTGAAACAAATAAGATGTTGTCACAAGCAGCCTTGAATGGCTTTTATTCATGTTGTAAATGTGCAAACCAAGGCTGTGACGCATTTGTCTCTGGCAGAGGAGTGATTACGTGTGTGTGGTGGTAAGCCCACAAACAATGGTGGGTGCAGTCTAAGCAAGTTTTAAAGGTATAGTTTACCATTGGGTGCAGCGATTTAAAAAATGTTGGAGTTATCACACTTCATGCATATGTGTAGGTCAGTTGTATCACAAAACATCCTATCATATAAAAATTCTGCTAAAAAGCCCAAAACATAAGGAGATATCACCATTTTTCTCAATAAACAATAATTGTAGATGATTTATTCTGCAAACAATTTCATTATAACTATTGTTCACATTTTGTATATTTAACAATATTTAACATTCATTCTACTATCTACATTGGTTGTTTCTATCCCTACCTCACATTTAGGGCTATTTTGAAGCACTAAAGCTGAGTTTTCGTTTCATCTGCAAATGGTAAATGATGCCTTTAAATGCTGTTCAGAATGTACATAGAAATCCTTCTGGTGTAGTTGATGCTTGCTCCATTGCTCATATCTGTCACTCTTGTAAGCGCAATTTAACAGGTGTAGTGAGTATAGTTACCTTCGTTTGCCCTTTCTTCCTTTATTTCTTTTTTATAATCTTTGTTTTGGACAGTTTGGGGAGGGGAATAAATGTGCATGTTTGCAGCAAGACTTCACCCGGCTGGTTGCAGACTTGTTTTATCGCGTGTCCTTTCACGTTTTGAGGTTCTTTCTCTCTTATCTTCAAAGTGTCGGGGCAACTTTGACCCCATGCTCTAGAAAAATGTCTGATCATTAATCATGAACAGTCATGTACCTGAACACATGCCCTACTTAGTGAGGATTCACCTAAAGACTCAGGATGACAAGACAGCATAAATTGATACAGAAATTAGTAGCACAGAATGAACAACACAGGTATAAGAGAAGAAATGCCTCTATACTTCAATATCAGCCTGTAAAACTGCAATGTTCCCTCCTCCCCGTCATCATGGATATATCATGACTGGTTGTCATGTCTCAAGGTATAATTATACCTCTTACCAGCTATTTTCTAACATGAAATATTGTTCCAGACCCTTTAAAGCTGCAGCGAAGAAAATAGGGAATGGATTGTGTGGTTGTAACACTCATCAGAACTGAGGTTACAATCCCCCAATTTTTGTTTATAACACAATTCGTTGGCGGTCATCCAAGCCATCGTACATGCAATTTTCTTGTGGGAATATCTCAAGATAATTGCATCTGAAGTTTAGCCATTTTTCAATCATGATTGCTACACTTATAAGTCTGGCATTTCCAATTATCTTTGTAATATGTCAGACTTAAATTCTTATCGTAACGTGTGATATTCTTGTCGAATTGTATTGTTAGGAATTATGTGAGACATGGCAAGAGAGCTACATGTATGCTTTTTTGGTTTTCAAAGACCACTTTCATTTACCATATACATGACAGTTGAGCCTGATATACGATTTGGTTGACCACGCGCACTGTGTTTGCGGTCATCCGAACTGTCATATATAAGAGGCAAGGTTGCTTGCTTACAAGCACTCATTGCTTTCTCAGCAACCACAAAAAACAAATCACAGTATGTACCGTAAACAGAAATATTTGTGGCATGAGATAATTGCATATTGGAGACAACAGCATTTTCGCAGTATGAAATTTTCATGAATTGCCATGGGCATTCAATGCATACAGTGTAAACTACGACTTTTGCATGCATTTTTATTTCAAATCTTGTCTCCTTGCTAAATTCATGACAATTTAATGCACATGAAATTTTCTGGTTTTACAGGACTGAGGTATTAGAATTCAGAGTCATATATCACACTGTACTATGCAGAATCTATGACTAATGATTGCAATCCCAAATAAGATAGAATGGATGATTTCTTCCTATTCCAAATAGTTTCTAGAATACATGTAAATAAAAAATTTATTTGCAGAATAAATGCACAACAGGACTGTCAAGAGACATTCTACTAGCGTGCTGTCATTTTACCATGGAAAAAAAAGGTGGCATGTTGGTTTACGGACATCAGTGGATTGTCTGCCTTGAAATCAAGAGACTCTTGTTCAAGTCCAGCTGAGCTACGTATGTTGCCTGCCATTACATCCATATTGGCTATATTAAAAGTGCACGTCCACACCACATTCAAACTAGCTTTCATGAGTGGAATAAAATCATTTGAACAGAATGCTTACAGTTTCATCAAGAATCAGATGTAATACTAAAAGAGAAAAAAAAAAAGAATTTAAAACTTTGAAGATTTGAATGTTTTCGTTGAACGCAAATCTTGGTAACAAACCACACACAGACATACAGTGTGGAAGTTATTCCGCACAGATGAGTCTTTGTAGATCATGCTCCTGCACATCTGCAAACTTCAGGTCTACTACACGTATTGTGCTTACCACCCCAAGGACTCGAACACTTCGGAACTTCTACAAATCCAGTGTCCGTTTTGATGAAAACGCTACCATTCTGTTCATTTCATTTACTGCAGCCAACTAGTCGAAATGTGAAGAATGGTAGTCCCTACGTGGTCCCATGTGTGGGAGAGTCAAATTTTGGCACATATGCAATATCCCACCTCGCTCGCATGCCAAGAGTACATTGCTAGCCACATGACATGGTCCCTCACCCCCCCCCCCCCCAAAAAAAAAAGAGTATAATTATGATAGCGACCTAACGTGGTTTGCCCCAGGTGACTTGCATATAGCATATAGACTGGTCATACGATAGTTCTCAGTTAATCATTTGATTAGGATCCATATCACCATTTTACAGTATAGAACAATGCTTTGTGAGATGATAGCATCACCACCTATTTTAAAGGGATCATGTAGTTTTGGTTGAGACATGACTTCAGGTTTTTATCATTTTTTTGGTAAGATAGTGAGAAACCTCTTATGAAATATGAAAGAGCATGTAATTCCATGAGGATTTCAATGTTTATTTGATGAAAATTGATTTTGAAATGGGTGAGATATCCAAAACAGAGTGATCCTAATAAAGTGTGGGACCCATGTTTTATTACGATCAATTTAATTTACTTTGTTTTTGGATGTTTCAGCTATTACAAACCCAATTTTCATCAAATAAACTTTGAATTCCTCTTAAAATGGTATGCTCTGTGCTATTTCATAAGTGTTTTCTTGGTATCTCGCAAAAAAAAAAAAGGTTAAAGCCCAATTTTCTTATCCACCAATACTGTACCATCCCTTTCGGTAAAGTTGCATACTCAAATATGGAGAAAAAAAAATTGCTTCTTCTCCAAATGCATAAGATTTAAAATCATAGATGTGTTTTGTTCCAGATCTGAAACTGTACTATTCTGACTATTTGATTTTACTCACTTTGTTTCTCCATCAGTAAACTTACACATAGAATGACAATTTCATTTCAGGCAAATATATGGTTGTCCTGAAACCTTATAATCAAAGAAAATATTGCCACATTGCCAATTTATATCTGCATGTTCATCAGAAAGAGAGGGAGATGGCAAGGGCATTTTGGAATCTTGGAGGTGAGGCGAATAATGACAGCTGGAGACAGGTGCATTTGTGGAGTGATGAAGGGAAGGAGTACCTGATCCCAATAACCTCTGAGAACATTAGGCCCGTTCACACACAAGGGAAAAAGTGCGATTTAAAAATCTATTTTCTTATCGCGATCAAAATTTCGAAATTTTTTCCAGTGTGGACAGAAAAATCTCACTAATTACTGCGATCCTTATCGCGATCCAACTCGCACTATTAGTGCGATTTTTCAGAATAATCGCGATTATTTTGCCAAGCGGCGTGTGTGTGAGCGCGATCGAGATTCGGAAATCGGTATTTTTAATCCTATCGTTCGTAGCGCGTGCGAAACTCTATTGGGACTGCGGGTCAGTCTTCGGTCATGCAAGATTCGCGCATGCGTAGTTTGGCCACTGATCGTTCTTTCCTTGCTGCGAAGTGCGATTTTTCCCTGCGTATGAACGGTTGAAAAAAAAATTGAAATTTGGATCGCGATTGAAATTTCAATTTTCGTTGTTTGTGAACGGGCCTATAGTGAGAAAGAGAAGCTTTTTTGGCTAACAGACAGACTCCCTGCATCTATTTCAGAGGAGGAGGAACAGGAGGAGGAGGAGGAGATGGTGGTGGCGGAAAAATGTAATGAACAGAGAGAGCATTGTCCTGCCTTTGTTCCTTTTGATGGGGGGGGGGGGGGGAAGGGGAGGGGTTGAGATGGGAAGGGGCCACGGGTAGGTCCCCATGTCCCCGTGTGATGAAAGGTATGGGGTGGGGCAAAAATGGACGTGTGACAGACAGGGTATTCAGACGCAAAATTCTATACTAGAACGGTATAGCTATACCAAAACGGTATAGCTATACGATGAATTTATACGTCTGAATGATGACTAAGGAAACGACGTATAGCGAAACAACAGCCAGAGCATTATTTCGAACTAGAACTCGATAATGAATCAAAATTCCATCGTGTCCATTGTGCATCAGAACATATGAACGGTACAACTGAGCGGGGCTTAAAGATAATGAAAACAGGCTTTGGGCAACGTTTGGTTCTGCCAATAGTCCCTTTCTGTTCGAATTGATGACTGAATGTGACTCTGTCGAGAGGACCTTGGGAGAGCTACATACACTGACTTCTATGGCCAGCGCATACGCACACATCACATGCGAACAAATTTCAAATCCACGAACGGATAAGATGTTTGTGTGCGCATGCGCTGGCCGTCAATTCAGTATAGCTCTCCCAAGGTCCTCTCGACCGAGTCACATTTGGTCATCAATTCGAACAGAAAGGGACTATTAGCAGAACCAAACGTTGCTCAAAGCCTGTTTTCAAGACTTCAACTTAATTGGTAAGTCTTCAAATTGAAGAATTTTTTGGATTTTAAGTTGATATTTACCCGCGATAATAAATCTGTCATGATCCTGTAAGCTACAATGCGAAGCCCCATTTAGCTATGCGTATGGGGCTGCTGGTCGCAGTTAGCTACTCAGTATGCGTATGGGGCTGCACGCTGCTGGTCACAGTTGTCATGCAATAATGGTTTCGTACAATACGTGTGCTACCTCGCCGCCGTACGGCGGCGGCTC
Source organism: Diadema setosum (assembly GCA_033980235.1). Lineage (NCBI taxonomy): Eukaryota > Metazoa > Echinodermata > Echinoidea > Diadematoida > Diadematidae > Diadema > Diadema setosum. Next base: position 16,776,685 of record CM067066.1, on the reverse strand, counting down.
TGGTACGAAACCATTATTGCATGATTACTAAGACATGAGAGCACTTTGGGGCGAGTGAGTCTCACAGTGTTAGTTATATGAAAGGTACTTTAACCTGAAACACAAACTAAGACAAGGAAATTTAGGGAAACTTTTGAGGTAATACCAAAACTTTATATTATGTGCACGAAAGGTGACACTAAACCTGTGATCACTCATGACCATAACAGCATGCACATTGAGAAACTGCACATCTATACGACGTTTTCCAGAACGGTAGAGATTCATAGTGTCTGAACGGTCTGTCAGCTATACAATGATTCTTTATATGTCGTTTCTTTATCAAGTTTTGGGAAGTTGGGAATTTCAAGTTTTTTGTACAAACTATATGTGGCAAGTTGTGAGGCAATGACATCATCAACTCATCATTTGCAGAATTCACTGTTCAAGAACTGTTTTATGAAGATGAGCAAGACTTCATAATTTTATAACTTCTTTCATTTTTATCAGATTTGATCAAATTTTCACCTCTGTGCCTCAAAAAAGTATAGTGGATCAGTCCCACTTTTCAGACTTTAACTGGTCTGCCAAATGGGGGGGGGGGGGGGGGGGGGCGAGGGGGATCAATATTTTTCAGACTTACATACCACCAGTCGGGATTCTGATGCAGGTTGGATTGCCTATCCAGCAAACTAATATAATAAAAACATTCTTGACAAGGAATGCATGTCTTTCCCAGTCGAAACAAAATTCAGTCAGAAAAACAGAATTTTATAATAATGGTAAGTACAATGCACCTTCATAAACAGGAGGATGTAGGAGATTTTATTTCCTTCAACCCCTTGAATAATGATGCAATCTCAATTTGCTCTGGTATCATCCATGAAGTGAATTTCACATGCTCATTAAAATGATTATGAGGTACAGCTATATACTACATATTACTTTGGGAACAAGAGTTAGTCATTTTTTTTATTCATGAATTTCAGTGAATTTTTATTTGTAAGAGTGGTTGATTCATGGAACCCTGCCGAATCATGGACCACTTGCTTTACCTAGAATGGACCAGCCCGGATGTCATCAGTTTGGCATAAGATACAAATATAAATCAGGGGGGAAACTATCAGACAATAAGTTGTGGCTGATTGAGGTGAATCCCTACCAAGTATTCCTCATTTGGAAGATGGACATGAATACATTTACAGCTATGAAACCTTCATTACCACCATCGAAGAGATTCCTGCTGGGTCTCAAGACAAGATTGCAACACGAAAACGAGTGTAATGGGACTACATGAGCGGGAAGGAAGATCATTTTCAACAGTTGGATGCCAAACACTCATTGCACAATCACATCTCTATGTAAAATGTGCCCTCAAAGGCATCTTGTAGATTCGTCTTACGTTCAGTGGAAGCCTTATAAAATCCAAGGTGGCATTGCCCGGTATGATAAATGCTTTACCTTCACCAGGAATCTAAACTGGGCTGAAGTTTTACTTACGTGTGCAATTAGAAGCACAATTGGAGAAATTTTTTATTTCTGGATGGGGGAACAGTCAGACGCCTTTGTAAAGTACCAATACCTCTGTGAGACAAATGTCACATTCACTGACCAAGCTGCTCTAATATTTTGTCTTGTTTGTACAGATGTGTTCCATTCTGACTATACCAGACACTCAGAAAGCTTTCAGGAAAAAAGCTGACCTCTTTTCTCTCGTGACTTTTCAACCTTGAATTCCAGATCAATCGCATTTTGCTCGCGCTCTCCACAAATTCGAAACTGTTTGCGGTGCAATCCTGCTCGAAGCAAAGTTGCATAATTGCGATTGCTTTATGGATCTCGTGCATCCATCTCTGGAATTCTCGCATCAGCCTCCTTAGAGCGAATGCAGACTTTGAATTTTATGAACATAAACATGCATAATCTATGTACAGTGCATAAAGATGATTTTAACTGCCCACGGAGCTTACAAAAACATGTGAGTCCCCCAAAACACCTGCATGATATCAATATTCATGACTTTCACTTCAGCCGCAAAAGCATTCTGGGGAAAGAATCCCCATCTCAAAACAGTATGACAGCTGAAATGGAGACGGAATTAAACGAAAAAGAAGGGGAGGGGAAAAGCCAGGGATTATGTGAAAATAGGAAACAAATGGCAAGCTTGTAATGGCTGTGTAATATGGACCATCTGCAAAATATAAAGCCTGGTGTTGGTTAGTCTTGGCCAAGTCTTCAAAATTCTACTCCTTCTGACTACATAGGTTAACATGCTGTATTATAAACCTTCAAAGTTCTGCTATCACCTGATTTTACAGGTACATTGTGTATGTTACACTCTGGTATGATCCATCTCTTTTTTTCTGTCTAATTTGGGTAAGCATCAGAGGATTTCTGTTGTCTTACATATGTAGTGAAATCAATTGGAGCATTTCAATCATTTGCTATATCTATGGACTCTTCAGAAAAAGTTAGTATCAATGCAAGAACTTTTCAATTACTTCAGCAAGAATACATAATTTCTCACTCATCTATTCCACATATACATACTCAACTGAAGATTAAAACATGAGTAATAAAGTTATACTATTCCCTAAACCTGCAGCTGAGTATGGAAGTATGAAAAACAGAACAGCTTCAACTGATTTTTTTTTTCTTAACAAAATTCAAAAGATCAATGAAACATTACCTTTAGAAATTTTAGGTAAAGTTGGACACATATTCACAAAGATATAATTAGTCTAAAAAAGACTAATCAAGATGGCTACTTGTGCCTCAAAACACCCATCTCATTTTGTATCTTATATTATCTAGCCTATATGACTGTAACATCCATCACTTTTCGTGGTCTGTTGCACACACAACAAAACTAAACTTGAAATTTCTCAAACCTCAGCCTTATGGTTTTATTGACATTTATTTCATCATTTACATGTCACAGTGCGCAACCATTATCATTGTTCAGGTTTTTTATGAATCAAGGGTTTTTATTCAATTTTTTCATAAATCACTTGAGAGTGTGTGTTTATGCCTTGCTATACAAGTGTACCCAGTAGGCCTATATCTCCATATCATCCTTTCCCTTCATAGAGCATGTGAGTCTCAGAGATATAGACCTACAATTGTATATCAGGGAGGTGATTACCTCCCTGCCTTATACACTATAGGTTTCTACAACAAGTAGGGCTACACATACGTGTGTGCATTTGTTTTACCGATATTAGTTACGTTCAGACGGCAGGCCCTAACCTCGAGATTTAGCTCTTGCCCCCTAACTACAACGTGTGTCCACATAGATGAATCTTAACCTCGAGGTTAAATTATGAAACTTCGAGGTTAAGCTTCTGCCCCCCCCCCCCCCCCCCGTAACTTTTTTTTAGTCCAACCCTGTCGGACTTGCTTACAGGTACTCTTTTTCTCTGTCATACCTGCAGAGATAGCACTGCACTGATGACTTCATGCATTTATGAAGATATTCGTCGAAAACATTTTTTTAGCGTCGGAGAAGAATATAGAATGCAGTAGCGAGTTTGATGTGTTCAGTTTCAGAGATCAAGCGCATGGGAAGAAAAGATGATGTTGTTGTGTCGTGCGTCATAGGTTTTTCACGTGTAGCGTATTTGTGGTGTACGTTTGGGAGGTTGACCCGGAAGCAGAGGGAAATTGCGGGGGCTGGAGATTAGGGCGAGGTCACTCTTAACTTCAAGTTCGTTGTTTTTTGTGTCCACACGGTGCTTAACTACGAGTGGGGACCCCCCCCCCCCCCCCCCCCCCCCCCCCCCGCGCTCGTGGTTAGAGCAATAACCATAAGATTTCTCGTGGCTGGAAACATCGAGCAAACCTCGAGGTTTGCTAACTATAGTGCGTCTTCACGGTCCCTAACTACAAGCTCTAACCTCGAAGTTTCCTAACTTCGAGGTTAAGGGCTCCGGCCTGAACGTAACTATTCAAAGCAGTCTTGAACTGAAGCTAGCTCTATAATTAGAAGCAGCACTGCTGCATCACCTGGGGGATTCCCCCTTCCTCCTAAATCCTGGCTGCTGCCACAGTGTCTGCCTCCCTCACTGCCATGGGACGGCGTGGCAGGAGACCAGAGAGAGAAACCCCTCGAGGAGAACTAGTCCTAGAGAGAAAAGTGAGGGGGTGGGGTGGGGTGGGGGTGGGAGGGGAGGAAGACAGGGTGGTGGGGTAGAGAACAGAAAGACCAGAGAGACAGACAAAATAAAGCATTGTCTCTTTTCTTCACAGAAAAACTGCAGTATCATCTGACATTGTTCCAAACCAACAACCAATAAGGGCACAAGGTTCAGAAAATGATTTCACTTTGGGGTTTTGTAAAAAAGAATATTTTTCAAGTTGATGATTAAAAGCCACACTCAAATTAGATATTACAAAATGCTTCTTTAAGGGCATATCATACTTTTGAACATGCTTCACATCTGAGCTTCAATATCTTCACTAACAAAATTTCCTTGCATGTAAACACGCAGCATCTCTATCATTGATTAGATGATCTACCACAAAATGAATAAAGGGCATATAGTTATTTGGTGCCAGGTCACATATTTTCTTTTTTCAATCTACTGGCCTGGTCAAATGATCAATCTTGTGAGTGTGATATACATGAATACTGAAATACTCTTAATCTTCCTTTGATAGAAGCCATGGGGAATGACTTACAGTCAAGATTCTGTACCATGGTAATCTGACTTCGTGTATTTTTTTCAGTTTCTTTCTTGTATGTTCTTGTCAAGATCTATTACAAGAACAAGCACTCACACAGCAGTCACACCTGTTTAATAGGACACTCATAGTACCATTCCTTTAACCCCTTCCCTACCACAAGATTCTGAATCTTCATAATATGCTTTTCACAGGATCCAGCAGGGTCCAAAAGGCAACGGGTCAAACCACCATGATATTAATATGGCAATTTGATGGCCTGCATAAAGTGTAGAGACAGGAGGATCTCAGAATTATGAAGTTCTGCAGAAATATTTCTACCTCCTGAAGACTGATCTAGGGAAAAAAAAAAAAAAAACTAGATATTTGAGGTGAGCTCATATGGTCTCAATCTGTAGGATGATGATTGGTACCTGACCTTCAGAGCCTAAGGGGTAACGTCCTCCAGACCTCTGGCAGGCTGCAAGCTACCACAAGGGGTCACAGCAGTCAGTGCTCACTGCACAGAGAATCTTTGATTCTGGAGTTTGCTAAGCTTTGAAACTCATCAGTAAGTAATGACATAAGAGAGCAAAATGTATACCTTTACACAATGGAGCAAAGCTCTCCATGTATACACAAACACAGTGATCATAAGACAGTCAACAAACCTAAACATCATTTTACATGATCATGCAATGTGCTTGATGAGAATTACCTACTATTAGTATAATCATCATTATCTTTAATATCATCATTATCTTTCTCACAGACAAACATCTGAATGTACTCTACATACTCATGGTTTAACACAAGCCATAAGCAATTATTCCCCAGTAAGACAGCAATGTTCAGCTGACATTGTTAATCTGGCTGATAGGGTAAGCAAGGTGAAAAGACAGCAGAAATTCAGATGAGCCAAAGCGCAGCAGCGAGTGAGCTAAGAGGAGAGAGAGGCTCTGCCAGTTCTTCATCAGTCAGGTTACTATGATGTGGAATCGACCAGCTTGGACTCATTTCTGCCGTGTCCCTCAAGTTTCTTTTAGTCATTCTTTCATTTCCTGACATGTTCTCTGTATCTCATCTGACAAGACCAATAAGCTTTGCTTTTTACAATACATGTCCAATTGTAGTAAGACAGAGTAGGACTGTGTCTGCATGGTTTGCTGTCTACACTTGACCAAGTACAACCCTTCTCCCCCTCCCCCCTCCCCCTCCCCCCCCCCCCCCCCTTGCGACCACCCACTTCAAGGGCACGGGGAATGTTTTAAAACTCCCATACCTCAATTACTTTTGTCCATCAGTTCAGGCAGATGCTTTTGATTAGCCATCGTTTATAAACAGATGTCAACTACACTGACAACAACCACAACAATCTGTGACGTTTAGAGGAGATAAGTGAAATTTATATTCTATGGCTCCTAAGTTTGTAAAGTTTCAAAACTCAGCAGAAACTACTGACAAAAGAGGATGACAAGGATGATAATACTCTATTGTTTTTGCTTTTGTTTTCCTAGTAAATGCATATAAAAAAAGAAAGAAAACAGTGCCTCAAGTTGACCAAAGAGCTGTAGCAAAAATGCACAAGTTATGTGAATCTCAATTCAAGGACTAACAGTCAGTGTAAGCAGTAAGAAACTTCCTATCCACTGCAGCTAAGTGTATACATTGTAATACAGCAGGGAGGTGGCCCACCTCCCTGGACACGGGGGTCCAGACAAGGAGGTGCCACCTCCCTGGTCCAGAAATCATATAAAAATGATGAGGAAGGAATGTGTGTCCATATTTCCAGATATAGAAGAGAACTGAGGTATTATAAGATGTGCTCGCAACATCTTGCTACAAACAGACAAAATTTTAAAAGAGCAAACTATGAGATTTGGGGAGATGAGAGAGAGCGCTTATGATCGAGGTGGAGGGTCGGGACGGCGGGGTAAGGGGGGGGGGGGGTGTTGGCTGTCACAATTGGAAAGTGATCTTTGTACCAGATGACAGAAACTGGTGACAAGAAACATTCTCCTGTTTGTTTGTGACCTTGTTTAATACCACAGGCAAACTTTTAAACCATTCCATGTGTGAGGGTCAATAGCAAGCCAACAGTCTGGGGAGTTCAAAATACCACTCTCACAATAATATACTGGGCAAGAGGGAAAAAAATACTCTATCTCTCTCTATTTTAATCTCTTTTTGTGTGTGTGTGTGTGTGTCTTTCTATTTCTCTCTCTCCCTCCAGATCTTTCTCCACCTTCTCTGTTCTGTATTTGCTATCCATACAAACATATATAATCATTTTAGGCACTGTACATTCAAATATAAGTGTGGATGAATAGAAATAGATGAAACTACTTCAAGTAATATTATCTTTAAAAACAGTTGTGTACTGCATGCGATGTATTTTGTTTTCGGTGTTTGGTGTTTGTTTGTTTGTTTTCTTTTTTTGTGGGGGGGGGGAGATGGAAATGAATATCAACTGAAATTGAATTGAAAAAAAAAAAGTATTTGTAAATTGTATACATTGTAAAGCCTGCTGCAGCAATTATTACCAGTCCACAAATGCAATTTTCCTTATGAACTCTTTCAATGCAGTTTTGACTCTGTTAATACATATTCATAGACAAACATAACTACACACATACAATGTACACACAAAAATATGTAAATGCATCCACCTGTACAAATAGACAAAATGGCACTAACATATATGTTTATATTCCTATTTATATGTTTCTAAACATACACTTGAATATACCATCTCTCCTCGGCCATTCAACTTCCTGCCTGGAGAAAGAAAGACAGTTTGGCATTTAACTCTTCTAATTGCCAACTGGGGAAGAGCGGGCAATCCCTTCTCCCTAATCCAATATCCCATGGCGCATTATCAATCAACTCTTTTCCTATTTCATAATCCCTCAGACACACGAGCCTTCTCTAACGTGGGCTTTGTCTCTAAATCAAAACGGACATCTTGCTGCAAATCATGCATGCTTTGATAAAAGGTTCAGCGACTTTCCATTTTCTGCAGCTTTGCCACTATAATTTTGAGAGAATTTTTTTTTTTTTTGGGACGATGGGAATAAATATGACAGATATTACCTTGGAGCATAATGATCAAAGATGATTTACTCCAACTCGCTCAACACTACTGATCATCTGATCCCTTTTCACAACATGATGCTTATATCATGGCTCGACACTAACTTTTTTGTTTGGTGGCCCGATGGGGCCACCAAAATCCTAAATTTGACATTTTTGGTGGCCCGAGAGAAAAATTTGGTGTCCCGAAAAAAAAAAACAATAAAAAACATTAAAAGTCCTTTTTTTGAATGAGACAAATATTTAAGATTTATGATAGTAAGAATTAGAAGTTGGACATATCTATTCATAAATAAACTTCAACAAACTCGCAACATTCACTTTCAGGCACTCATTCAGTCCTTTTCATCCATCCTTTAAACAAATTTAACTGCTAATTACCGGTGCAAAAAGTTACGAATTTATTGACATACTTTTCAAAAAATTTTGGTGGCCCGAGGCGGGCCACCAAATTTGCCCTTTTTTTAAATTTGGTGGCCCGACTTTCATTTTTGGTGGCCCCGGGCCACCGGGCCACCGTTAGTGTCGAGCCCTGCTTATATTCACTCTCTATTTCAAATGCATTCAATTCAAACTATTACAGCAAGCCTGCACAAATAGCGAGTAAATGCTTTATGTTTGTTTGAGCTTTTTCTCGGGGGGGGGGGGGGGGAGGGAGGGGAGTATATTGTTCTATCGATCATCTACAAGCATGTCCGTCATAATCTGCACTGGACTGGCACGTCTGTCCTCATGTCATAATGTGATACAAAACAGCTAGACAGCAAGTGATTACTTGATATTCAATATTTCCTGTTGTCATATTTCTTCATAATATCAACAGTTACAATAATAGTAGCAATATTTGGTCGCATACCGCAACTGGAACAAGATTGATGATAACTACAGTAACCTATCATCTATCACCAGCATGCCAACTGCATCAAACATTTCATAGTTTATTTGATGAAAATTGGTTTTGAAATGGCTGAGATATCTAAAAACAGAGTAAAACTAAGCGATCTTAATCAAAGGTGGGTCCAAACTTTTATTAGGATTGCTTTGTTTTGGATATCTCAGCCATTACAAAACCAATTTTCATTTAAAAAAAAACAACTTTTAATTCCCCTTAGAATGATATGCTCTTACATATTCCTTAAGAGGTTTACCATTATTTCAAAAAATTATGATAATCTGAAGCCCTATCGCAACTGAAACTATACACCCGTCTAAGTTGTTTCCTCATGAAAATTCAGTGCCAGTTAATGAGATATTCTTCTTACTAGGTAGGAGTTGAAGAGACACTTTCTACATGAATGTTACAGATTTTGTCACCTCATGACCCTGGTACTCTGGTTACTGTATATGCCGTATATTTTGTGAGTCTAATTTTTAACCAATTTCACGATTGGTTCGATTCGTGATCGTGGAATACAGTGATCTAATGAACAATATGGGCAAGCACATTTCATTTTTGTTCGGATCAGAGTAAATGTTTGTGTGTGCTATTGAATTTGAGATTAGCACACCCGCACCTTAACTTTAAGATACAACTTACAAGTGAATCCCACTCAATGATACGGTAGCTCCATGGATATACCGAAAGTGCAGAGTCTTCGCTACGACCTTCAGCCCATACAAAATAGCGCAGCTGGAGGTTGACCCAGAAGCAAACAAGAAGCGAGGTTCATGATAACTCACACACTCATTGATGATCGTGTCCACACAGAGTGAAACTACCAGTGGGGACCCCCGTAGCTTCCGGATAGACGGTAAACCCTAAGATGTCTTGTGGTTCTAATCATCGACTAACCTTTAAGATTGCTAACTTTCGAGTGCATCCACATGGCGCTAAACTACAAGCTAATCATCAAGAGTTAAGTTTTCGACCTAAGTTTAGGAACAGCGTGTGAATGTAACTGTTGTCCAGCCCAGTCCACTCACTGACCACAGAGGCAGCAGACTAGGGAGGGTGAAGGAGAAGAACGGTAAGGGAGAGGGAGAGGGAGGGAGAGCGACTGGGGCGGACATTCTAAATAGGTGCCACAGTCACAGGGGGAGGGCGTGATAATTTGACACCTCTCTAACAAGCGACAGGTGCCGAGGAAATCGCACCAAATTAAACGGAGGAGGGGTGTCTGTCCCACTTGTAATAACCCTCCCAATTGCCTTTTACTGAGCTGGCTGGATGACCAGAAACATGGCCTAAAGACATGGGGGTGGGTGGGGGAGGAGACGTCCCTTCACAAGTGGAAGTCACGTAATAATAAAGCTCATAATTTTTCCGCGTTGCAAATTGCTGCAGTTATGACTTCATGCGAAGTTTGGAAAATTGGCACTCCGGTGTGCTATTTCTTTTTTCTGATGATATTTTGAGCGGCTTTTGGTCAAAATGTTTGCCGACTTTCGCTGTGTACAGCGGCAAGTTATGCAATGTCGTAAATTTTCACCATCAGTGTAAGTGACCTTACTTTCTATATGGCAAATGAATACTGTAAAACCAGAAAGTTTCATGTGCATGAAACTTTTGTGAATTTTGCGCGGAGCCAAGATTCATGAAAGAAAATTGCATGTGAAAATGTTTGTACACACAATGTATTGAATGCCAGTGGAAATTCATGAAAGTTTCAATGCTGTGGGAAAGGCTATTGGCTGCAATTCATGAATGTTTCTAGTTCTACAGTACTTTGCTTTTTCTTCTGGTATATTCACATAACAATTCACATACAAATGTAAATATTTGAAATATTCTGCATTTAGATACTCTTGTTGTGTTTGTGATTGTGCAAAATCTTTTATTGGAAATGGAAAAAAACATGAAATGAAATGAAAGAGGCTGGGGAAAATAGTAACAGAAGTAAAAAATAAAAATAAAAAAACAAAACAAAAAAACAACAACAAAAAACAAAAAATCAGAATACAGTTGAACCTCTATTATCCGGCCTCCCTTTATGCGGATCTCTCTATTATCCGGACACAATCTCGCCGTGATTTTTTTATCTTTTTTAATAATTACGGGAGGAAAGGGGGATTCCCAACTCCTTGAGAACTCCTACACAAACGCACATGAATTACATATACTTGATACATTTCTTAATAATTATTTAGGTAAATCATCCCAAGAATTTATAAAAGAAAATGATTTCATTCCTGAAACACGAACCTCTATTTAGGGGTCTGTTACTGAGTGTAACAATGAAAAGGTTGCAGTATACACATTACTACATGTGGTACTACAATGGGCTACATCAGTACACTGTACATGTGTATGTATATGTACATGTATAAAGCATTGAGTCTCCCGTATCCGGCCAAATCCCTTATCCGGACGAGCCCCGGTCCCGACTTGTCCGGATACGAGAGGTTCAACTGTACCAGCAACAAATACAAAATAACATTAAAAACTAAGGTCCAGCATTTGATGAATGCTCTGAGAAAGTATTGACAGGTCATTACATGGATTTGGTCATAGTATAAACTTTTTAGTAGATGTATATGTTATGGGATTAAAACTAGAAATGTCGCTATGGCGACTGATGCCTCCGCCACAATGCATGATTCTCCCAATAGGCGTATAGTACAATGTCTTCACAATGTGTGATCCATGATAGTTTCACATAACTGGCAAAATATTGAAATGACAGGTTTGTCAGAAATGTTTTGAACTGGGTTTGCTATAATTTTCTAAGAGTGCAGGTACACATATTTGGGGAATTTGGGGGAAGTTTATGCATTGAGTAATTTCTAAGGTACAAAGAAAGAGTGTGATGACGGTACAAAATAGATTTTTTTTTTTTTTTTTTTGGGGGGGGGGGGCATTGAAACCTGGCCTTTGACCCTTAACCTTTAACCTTTGACCTTCTGGCTGGAAATTTCCCGCAGAATCTCCATTAGGTAATGCATGTATTAAGTTTTGAAACTAATAATGCAAGCATTGCATATACTAGTATATGAGGGAAATAGTAAAATGTTGAGGAGTTGACCTTGACCTTTGACCCCTGACTATTGACCCATGACCCCTAAATTCCCTAGATAATCCCTGCCAGACAGTACATGCATATGTACCAAGTTCCATGAAGATACATTGAACCATATGCGAGAAAAGTAATATTGCAACATTTTCACCTAACCTTTGACCTTTTGACCTTTGACCTTATGACATGAAACTCTCTGGAGAATCTTTACGCAGTAGTACATGTCCACACCAAGTTTCAAGAAAATACCTTAGGGCATTGCATAGATATGGGGGAAATTGCAACATTTGTAGCATTTGACCTTGACATTTTGACCTTTGACCTCTTGCCAATGTCACTAAAATCTACTCAACTAATTGTCCCATCATACATCATCCTTGGACCAAGTTTGGTGAAAGCTGCTTCATCCAGTTTTGAGTTATCACGTAAACAGATAAATTTTAGGATTTGACCTTGATCTTTGACCTTTGACCTCTGTCTGATTTCACTGAAAAACTAATCAAGTAATTGTCCCATCATACATCATCCACCAACAAAGTTTGGTGAAATTTGCTCGACCCAATCTTGAGTTATCGCGTAAACGGATACAATTTCATGATTTGACCTTGACCTTTGACCTTTGACCTTCAGCCGATTTCACCCAAAATCTAATCAAATAATTGCCCCATCATACTTCATACTTGAATCAAGTTTGGTAAAATTCCAGTAAATATTACTCAAGTTATCGCGTAAACGAATGCGGACGGACGTACGGACGGACGGACAACCCGAAAACATAATGCCTCCGGCACCACTTCGTGGCGGAGGCATAAAAAAAGAATGAATACATAAAACCTAACAAACCCAGAGTCTCATCTACAAATGTATGTCAAACATTTGATTAAAAAAAATTTCATGCTCCACCTTCCATGTAGAAAAGTCCACCGAAATGTTCCTGACTCGTCAGCGAAGCGTCTGCCATTCTGTACCAATACAAGGTATGTAACTGGTTGGGATGCCCCCCATGGGGGCAAGAACAGGTGCCACGGGGGACAGGTTCGTGACATTGTGTGGGCCCATAGTGCACCCTCCACCCTCCGCCCCCTCCTGATGAAAGCAAAATATGTTTTCAGAGCTGAAAGGTGTCTGAGAGGGACGTAGGCACACATACAGGCACGTCCATGTCAGACACCCCCTCAATAACGCTTTACTATCTACTACAGAAGAGGGGACTTGATCAATGGATATATGCAACGGCCACTCACAAATAGGTGAGCTCTGACTCTGCAGATTATGGTGTAGTTGCTAATAAAAACAAAAAGATGTGGAATTACAACGTGTGCATTGTAGAGCTGAGAAAGCACTTTTGAGCATCTTGGTGCAAAAGTGTAGTTGCCCCACAGAAAGGTATGTGAGCCAAAGTTTGTGAAAAAATAGCAGCAGCATACTGGCAAATTTTCGAGCTACACCAGACAAGTTTTCATTTCAAGTATGATTCAAGTCAACTGATAATTTACTTTGATTTGTAAGACTGTATCCTAAATGAGTAGCTTAGAGAAGCTGCTGGGTCCAGGCACAGTGACATAACATTGCTTGTGAAAACTCTCACTTTTGCATTCACAAGAAACCAATGTATATCTTTTCTTAATTTGTTTATAGTGATCACGTTCCTTTGTTTCTGGAATATTCATTCACTGTGCATACATCAACTTGGACCAGATGTGTCTCAAGAGATCATGGCTGTAATCCATGCAGTTAATTTCAAGGGATACCTAGCAGAACTATGTAACAATCTTTAATAGCATTACAATATTAATATCATCAAGGTGAAGATATAGGCACTACTTCACTTAAAAAGTTTTACTCATAAGTGTTTTTTTGTGTGTGTGTGTTTTTAGGGGACAATGAGAGAATGCAACCATAAAAGGTGTGGGCATGGCGTCTCTTCTTTTTTTTTTTTCTCTCTCTCTCTCTCTCTCACTCTCTCTCATTCTTTTCTAGACAATAGCTCTTGCCAGATGTGACAGTTTCTTGGCTCTTTGAACCCCGCATTTGCCCTGACCCCTCCCCATCTCGCCTCCCCTTGCAGGCCCTGTTTCGCCCCCTCCGGGCCATGTGCTCCCAATCACACCAAACAGGGTCACAGGACGAAACACTTGTTCCATTACTCAGGCCGAGGAAAGACGTCTCTTGCGAAACCTTCCATCCACAAGCCACTCCCTCCTGTCGCCCCCCAGAAAAAAAAAAAAAAAAAAAAAAAACTTTTTCAAACATCGGATCCACATGGAACGCATCATGTTGACAACGCATCGTCGTCTTGTCGGGCACCCTCCCAGACGGACGCACCTTGTAGTTTGTCTGACGGACCCTACGCGAGGCCTGTTCACACATACACGTGTTGAGTATTGTCTGTCAGCATTATTTTGCCAAAGACAGACAGGGATGCCTTCCTGTCTTGTCTGGATGGGGACTCTCTTTGTCAGTTCTGATCCCCGAGAACACGTTTACAAGTGATATTCCCTGCCAGAGCTGTACCCTTCTGATGGGCCAGCATCCATCATGGCTCAGTCCAAAAGTTTCTTTCACTTTCTCTGACTCTGTCAGCCATAGTCTGTGACTTGCATGGGGTCAAGTGCAGGTGGGTCTGACATTAACCCTCTGAGGGCCACAAGTTTATCTGCAATTCAAAACAGAAATTTTTGCTCCAGTAATTTTTCATGTTCGGTCACATAAGATCAATTTTACCTTTTTTTAATTTATTTTTAATTTTATTTTATTTTAATTTTTTAATTTAATTTCAATTTTAATTTTAATTTTATTTTAATTTACCTATTTATTCTACCTTACAAAATGCTATCAAGGAAATTGTAGCATTCTTCTGGTTCTCAGCTGACAAAATTAGGGCTAAGACAGTAATCTTACTGTATCTACAACCCCACTATTGGACCCCGTTTACAGTGAGTGAAAGAGCCAGGCTCGGCCGTGGCCATGCCCGGCCTTTAATTCACTGTAAACGTGCAAAAGACCAAATGCGGTACCAAAATCGGCAGCACATTTGGCCAAGCTCTAGAGGTAGTCTCGGCCGCTGCTCAGCCGCGGCCGAGCCCGGTCTTTTCTCACTGTAAACGCAACCTGGGCCAAATGCGGTACCAAATTTAGTCTGGCTTCCAGACCCTCGGGCTGTACTATTTCGCTATCCAGAATATTAACACCCTCAACGTCGAAAACTAGTATAGTTTAAGGTGGTTTTGTCCTGCAAAGGCCTTTGCCTTCAGCAGAGGCAGTGACTTTGTCACGAGGCGGCAACTTCGTCGCGGGGCGGTGACTTTATTGCCGGGGAGTCCAGTTGGCAAAGGGTCTGGAAACCAGACTATACCAAATTGCAACTGGCGCCCTCCAAAAAATAGTGTTTGTTTACAAGCAGAGCGCCAATACAACAAAATATTAGTTACGTTCAGACGGGAGCCCTTAACCTCGAAGTTAGGAAACTTCGAGGTTAGAGCTTGTAGTTAGGGACCGTGAAGACGCACTCGTAGTTAGCAAACCTCAAGGTTTGCTCGATGTTTCGAGCCACAAGAAATCTTATGGTTAGCGCTCTATAACCACGAGCCGCAGGGGGTCCCCACTCGTAGTTAAGCACCGTGTGGACACAAAAAACAACGAACTCGAAGTTAAGAGTGACCTCGCCGTAATCTCCAGCCCCCACAATTTCCCTCTGCTTCCGGGTCAACCTCCCAAACGTACACCACAAATACGCTACACGTGAAAAACCTATGACGCACGACACAACAACATCATCTTTTCTTCCCATGCGCTTGATCTCTGAAACTGAACACGTCAAACTCTCTACTGTATTCTATATTCTTCTCCGACGCTAAAAAAATGTTTTCGACGAATATCTTCATAAAGGCATAAAGCCATCAGTGCAGTGCTATCTCTGCATACCGTGACAGAGAAAAAGAGTACCTGTAAGCAAGTCCGACAGGGTTGGACTAAAGAATAAAATAATAGATGCCTTGTTAGCAGTGTGGGCTGAAACTTCCGGTTTTGTGGTTTTAACATCGAGTGGGACTCACTCGTAGTTACGGGGAGCAGAAGCTTAACCTTGAGGTTTCGTAACCTCGAGGTTAAGATTCGTCGTGTGGACACACGTCGTAGTTAGGGGGCAAGAGCTAAACCTCGAGGTTAGGGCCTGCCGTCTGAACGTAACTATTGAAAGGTTTGAGTTAAAAGCCCTGGCCGAGCCCGGCACTGTAAACAGACAAAATTGCAGGGGCCGAGAACCACAAATTGAGGCCAGGCTCGGCCACGGCTCGGACTGGCCCTGCACTGTAAACTGGGTCTTGGACCCCAGCCATGAGTGATTTGATACTGATTTCACATTCATGATGTAGTGCCACATACATGACATTTTTGTGTGCACAACACACCAAGATTTTTTTTCCCATGCAACATGCTAGACCTAGTTTTTCTGAACTATCCTATATTTACTTATGAAAATATTATTGTATAATAAAAAAATGTTTATTTCTACTCAAAACATTGATCATACAAACTCATCCAAACAGTGCAGTCCTTGAGTTCCTAAATCAGGTTTGTTGGTATTTGTTTTTGTTTTGTTCTTTCTTCAGCAATGATTTTGATATGCACATTGGTCTGAGTGTCCATAGCCAAAAAGGAGACATTTACCACCACAAATGTCTTCTTCAAATTGGAGACGTATTGCCACTTTACATCAGTACATATGCCAGTACATCTTTTGCATTACATTCTTGTCAATATAAAATTATGATAACACAATCATGACAGTATGTCCAGTATGTCATAGTACAATACTCACATACACACACAACGGAGCACACATGTTCAAAGGAGTGCCTGCGTTAGCAAGGAATCTAGTGGGGCATGGGAAGGAAATATTGAGAGCATAATCTAGATTAACAATGTCAAGTCCTTGGAAGTTGGCAGAAAAGTCACAATGTTGGTCATCCTTGTTTTGCAACCCAGAAAACTGAATACTTTAAAAGCAGAAATTTTCACAGTGTTGAAATTTTCACCCATTTCGTGCAACCAGAAACTAGCGTTAACATAAAAGCATGCACAAGATTTTGTTTGCCATGTGTTCCAGTAGTTGATGTCTTGATTATGCAGAATTAAAAACACACGAAACTCATCTTTCCCGGCTGAATGGAAAAAATTAATCGCGCATAAATATTCACTTTCACAATAGTGTAGTGGTAACAGATCACCAATTGGACCATCTTCCCCTCCCAAGACATGAATATATTAATTATGTCTGCTCAGTTCAAAGCTATCAAAATCTCTTACAATCCTTGCAAATCAAATACACTGTAGTAAGCATTGCCATTCTTTATATGATGACATAAATGGTATCCCGGGGTACCAAACAAAAATCAGCCATTTTGTTGAATTATTTTTTTTTTTTAAAACGTTGTACCCTGGGTGCCAAAAAGAGGAAATTATTTTGGTGCTGGAGCTAGCGCGTGCTAGCTACTGCACTGCACTGCACTAAAGCACACGCTAGTGGTATTGCAGCTTCCATGCACTCATAGTATAACATGCAGTGGCATGGGAATGACTATGTACATGCACACACAGTGCATGCATTTTTCTCTGGCTGTCCTCGAGTGGACGTGAGGTGGCGCTACACAACGCGGTTACCCGGGGAACTACGGTACCCCGGGGTAACGCGTGATGCATCATATGAGCAATTTCACAAAACTTTGCAATGCATGAGGTACATATATGTGACATACCCTTCTCATTTGAAGACAGGGGTTCGGGGTTGTTTTTTTTTGTGTGTGTGTGTGTGTTTTTTTGTGTTTTTTTTTTTTTTTATGTCCATCATTTTGGTCCTGGGAATTATTCATGAAAGAGATGTATAAAATTTGAAATCACTGTACTGTAAAACACGATATATTCACTGCATGAAATTTTCGCGAATTGGAGCCAATGGCCATTTTTGCGGCATGATATTTTCGCAAATTGCCACTGGCATTCAGTGCATATAGTGCAGACAAGAACTTTTGCGTGCATTTTAATTTTGCAAATCTTGGCGCTCGCGAAATTCACGAAATTAAAATGCACATGAACATTCCTCGTTTTACAGTATCAAAGCTTCCACTAGAGCAATCACATTACTTGTCAATAAGCTATCAGCTACTGGGACACCAAGATTTACCATGGGATGCTCATAGGTCAAATGTAATCTGGAAAAAAAAAAAGTGCATTGTTGAGAAGGTCATGGTAAACAATCTCAAGGCTAGGAGAGTATTTTTCTATCCGCTAAAGACAACTTCCTTGGGTAGTGTCTTGCATGACCACTGACTTTCCTCATTTCCCTGTTCTCCCTCTCTCTCGTCATACCATCTCGATCAGATGAGAGCGAGGTAAACATCAGAGTGGAGCAAAGGGGATACCTCCAGAGATTTCAAGCATGAGACCGGTCCCTTACTATTACCCCTCGCACCCCCCCCCCTTGCATCCCAACCCCAACCTCCAACCCAGCCATTAACATCTGCTCATTGGGTTAACCTTCCCCGCGTGTTTACGCACTTCCCTCCCCACCTGGTTCTCTCATCAGCGTCGCCCAATCGTCATGTTCTCACGTGAAAGTTTTCCAAACATAAAGGGGGCGATTACAGGAACGGGACGCAACTGCGGGGACGAACAGATGTGGAGGGAGGGAAAATTCGGGGAGATATATGGATACGCGCTCTGGCACGGATGGGCACATGCAACTGTGGTTGGGATAGATATGTGCTCTCTCGTGGAGGCCAGAGATGCGAGAAAAACAAGGGGGAGATGCCCGGTACTCGGTAGTAGTGGGGGGGGGGGGAAGGATTGACTGTTGTTTGAGATAGAAATCAGAAAGCCCTGATGTATGATAATACCTGCTTGATGCTATGCTACAGAGAAGTTGGACAAGTATGAAAGGAAAAGAATCAGAGATAATCTCAAGGGCCTTGGGTACACTTCCACAATGAAAATATCTTAGCAAGGGGTCGGATTGTCTAGGTAAACCTACCGAACAGACAATGTTACACACTGTCAGATAATAAGCAAGAGGGTATTAAAGGGTGTGTACAGTTGTGGTCGAGGTGAGGATATAGCTTTTAACGTTTTGCGAGATATTCAGAAACCACTCTATGAGATGTCAAAGAGCATGCAGTTCTAAGGGGTATCAAAAGTTTATTCGATGAAAATCGGTTTTGAAATGGCTGAGATATCAAAAAACAAGGTGAAACAAAGAGATCCTCATAAAGTTGTGGCATGTCGCCTTTTATTATTGTCACTTTTTTTGGATATCTCGGCCATTTGAAAACCAATTTTCATCAAATAAACGTTGAATCCTTCTTAAAATTACATGCTCTTTCATATTTCATAAGAGTCTTTTTATTATCTCACCTAGGAATGTTCAAAACATGAATCCCCATCTCAACCAGTACTGTTCAGTCCCTTTAAAATCATACAAACCCTCTACCACTTGAAGCCATTCTGCTTTTTAATGGACAAGAAGAATAAAATGTGTGTGAATCTCTTCACTGCAACACATCATTGTGACTTGACGCGGCATGGAAAATTTTGTCTGAATTGGAGGAGCTCTTCATAACGCACTCAGTTACTCAGAGAGTTGATCTTGATGAAACAAATGCACGGCAGGAATGTTGTGTGGCATCTGTTCATACATACACACACGGTGATGACCTGGTGTTATGATGAGATGGTATGTATCAGTGTCATGGCATACCTTCATCTTGTTTGTAAAGGTTCATTGACTGACAAAAAAATTAAAATACCAGCAATATTCAATGAATTCTCCATCCTACACAGAGAAATATTCCACCTCCATCTCAACTTTGCCACTGACGTCGTTACAGTGATAAAACAGTTGGTTATACTTCGCAGTCATGTTACACAGCAGCCGATGATCAAGATAAAATGTATTTGAAAGAGGTTCGAGGGGGGAAGTAGGAATTAGTGCTCAAATATATGTTTCACTGAGAGAGTATAAATGCCATTCATGACAGTGACCTTGCTTAGAAGTCAAAATATCAGCTCGTGACATTCGTAAGTCACAGATACCACACAAGCAATCAATCTGTACAGCTGAAATGCTGATTTCTTTCTGCAACGTAATGCCAGTACAGCACATGACCCTCAGAAATTTAAAAAACAAAACGAAAACGAAAATCTGCGAGGTTCAAGAAGAACCGAGGTAGATTTCTCATCACTTATGCTCAGACAGTTCTTTTCCTTGAAAGTTTAGCCTCGTGTGAACTCCCCCCCCCCCCCCCCCCCCAATGTGATTTGACATGTTCCCTGTTGTCTACCTGCCACTGCACTATCACTGCCTCTCTGAAGCTGGAGAAAAACTTTTGCAAATCATAGGAGGAAAAAAAAAGACGACGTAAAAGAGAAAATGTGCACGAGCCAGAAAAAAAAGGGGGGAACAAGGAAGATAGCATAGAATTCTGATTGAAATTTCATCCCATCACCCCCTCCAGAAAAAAATTCCCACGCTCCCCAAACATGCTTTGTAACGATCCCATGATTTCTTTGCCGAGTCTTTCCTACCCTAAAAAAAGAAAGAAAACATTGAAAAAAAAAAACCCTCCCTGATCTCATGGCTGATATTCTTTCCATCCCTGATATATTTGCAATCTTGCCGTGAGGGGACTATTTTTTTTTTACTTTTAAAGAGTGAGAATTACACTACAAATGAAATTGTAGCTCCATGTATTAACAAACATACACTTTAGCAGTTGTTGTTTTTTAATCTTTTATAAAGTGTGAGAATACACTCATATCAGCAAACATACACTCTGTGATGAGGAGAAGAGAACAATTGCTAAAGTGTATCCAACACAGGGAAGCAGTAATCCACAGTGCTTGTGGAAATGTTCCCCTG
The DNA here is from genome assembly GCA_033980235.1 of Diadema setosum. Lineage (NCBI taxonomy): Eukaryota > Metazoa > Echinodermata > Echinoidea > Diadematoida > Diadematidae > Diadema > Diadema setosum. The sequence continues at coordinate 16,756,087 of CM067066.1, read as the reverse complement.
CACAGCCTCCTCCATGCTTGATCTTATAATCAATGTATGAAATGCTCTCTCAGTCCCGTTCACATCTTAACCCTTTGCTGGTAGAGAACGGGATACAGTACTTCAGGTAGCAAACCTGTATGGACAAATGCTACATGTTGAAAGTTATGGGTTAAATGTAACAAATCACAGGGCTTGAAGATGACGGAAGACCCCCCAAAAAAAGAAATTAAATAAATAAATAAATAAAAATAAAATAAAAAATCAATCAATCCATCAATCAATCAATCAATCAATCAATCAATCAATAATATATATATGTCAAGACGACTTTGCTCTCTTTCTCCCATCAACTTAATGTTTTTTCTATCCCTTCTTATTTCAAAATATCTTAATGAACTCAATCGCTTTACATAAACACACCCTCCTGTTACCCTTGTCATGTTAAATACCAAAACAAGCAGCTGTTTCTGACAAAATCTTGCTCAGGTGTCACAGTTCAGCTCTCAACAAGAAGCACTCTGAAGTTACACCTTTAAGCACAATCAGACTAAGTACAGTAACCCCTATTTAAAGGGCTAATTTCTGTTTGGCTATAAGAAATTATCCACAGACACCGTTTTGAGTTTGATTCTCATACACACTTCATTTTATGGACCAGTGAAAGGGATACAAGGTGAAAAAGTGAACTAAAAACCATATAAACAATTATATCACAAACTCATGAGAACAAGGCCACAGAGTATAAACATTATCATTCTGTGCTTATTTTAATCATTATGTAATTATTCTATTCAATTTGTTTCAACAAATTTGTCTACATGCTTTTCCCCCATACAAACATCACTTCAGTTTTGTGAGCCTGGTATATTTATCTATTTTGATTGTAAATCTATTTTGAGGCATTTATCTTGATATGCGCAATTTCCTTTTTAAAGCTCCCAGCTACATGCACCAGCCTAACTTGATACATAAACTAGACTGAGTCAGTAATACTGAAATCTAAAAGGCAACAAATAATCCTCAAGGTGAACGATTCAAATGTCACACTTTTTACACCACAATGCATGTTTGCAACACAAGATGGCAGCATATTAGTTCCTGACTATCTTGGTCTCACACCTGTAACTTATTCTCCATGGAGACATGTGGTAAAAATAACATTTCATTAAAAATCTTCTCATTACATGATAGATTCAGTATCTCTTCTGTTCCATATCCAGGTAAAATTAGCCTCAGGGATTCTTCTACTCAAACTTTGCTCAGTACTCCGTAGGGAAAGTCAGTTCCATGTTTTGTGAATCAACAGCAAAACATATTATGGTACCTCTCAAGTTAGAATGAACATGCCAAGTCTCAAAAATAAGAATACTTCGTAAGGAACTTCTCCCTCATCAATCACAGCTGATTACTGGTAGTCTTAATCCATGATTTTCCAATGAATTTTCCTCAATTTAGTATTTTTTTCATATACAGTATGGCATAGTAAGGGACCTGGGAACAGGCCATTTTATCTACAGGTGTGAAACCTCTACCATGAGACAGGACAAATCTAAAGTAAAACATTTGTTGTAAAAGATTTTGTCCATGGTTCCTTGTATTACCAAGACCTTTTGTATTGTGGTGTAATATACAGTACATCAATTTTCAGCTGAGAATGATAAGGGCGTTAAGTTGTCAGTAAACCCATAGTATTCAAGACAACTTAACGGCCTTCTCATTCTCAACAGACTTGTTCCTGGATGTTTTCCTCCTTTTTTATTTCCACACAATCTTGTGTCGATTTCCTCCCCCTCCCCCACAGAATGATTCTTGCACAAAGGATAAAACTGTTTTCATCTACATAATATGATGCCATGGACAAGACTTTAGTGAATTGACAATATGGAATAGTGGGGGAGGGGGTACAAAAGGGAGCAGGCTCTCAGACAATGATGAAAGTAAACTAACCCCGGAAAACAACAAATTATGTTGACCGCCAGAATATGACAAAGACATCTTGGGAGCACAGAGATATGAAGCGTGGAAACAATAAAGGTCATGTAAGAAACAATAAAGGTCATGTAGGCCTACAAAGAAACAAACGAAATATGAAGTTTGAAGGAGAGAAATCTAAAGGTCAAAGCAAACAACAATGACAGAGCGAGAAGAGATCTAGGGAGATAAGATGAAGGAAAATTCACAAAACAGATCAAAATGGGGATGAAAAGAGAGCACAGTAGAGCCAAGGATGGAAAAAAGGGTATGGAGAGTGTGCGCATATGAACGGGGGACAAGAGATTGGACAGTTAAAAAGGGAAGAGATAAGAGCAAGAAGATGAGTGCGGCTTCTTATTATTTCGCCATGACGCGCAGGGGGAGCAGGTGCGCTACCGAGATATTCAATTCATTAGATAATGCGGGGCACAGGTGCGTCTGGCAGACCTTATGGACATTAGCTTTAAGAGCTGCCTTACGGTCCGATCCCGACGCACCTGGGGGGAGTTCAGATGTAGCCCTTCATCTCCCGAGGAGGATGCACGTTAACCTGCTGCTTCCCATCAGTGCTAATTTCCCATATTTCTAATGCAGTCACACTTGGCTCCAGTGGGGAATGGGTTAAAAATTACAGCCCTCATTTGCAAATCCTCCACTTTTTTTCATTTGCTGTCAATAAAGGGCATAGCTTCATTGCTTTTTCAGTTTTATTGAACAAGCCCTAAGGTCTTTGGAGAAAAAAATGCAAGCTTTTTTTTTTATGATATGTCTTTAAAGAGTACACACCATGACAACAACAAAAAATGAAAGAAATTGAAAAAAATGAAAAAAGAGATAAATGTTCAAGCAGCAGTGTGATCATCTTGAGGCATGTGACTCCTAAAAAAGAGACTTTATTCAATGATTTTTCTTTTATGGTAGTTCCTAATATCCTCAGACTGCCTCATCATATGCAATTTTGTTAATGTATTTTTAGGGATGTCCCAAGCATACAATACCTATGGTTTCCTAAAATGTCTCTTTACTAGACTTCCTTGTTCTTTCATTCCTTTGCCATGGCTACGTTCAGACGGTGATCCATAACTTCAAGGATAAGTTTGTAGTTAAGTATGGGGTGCCAAGTGCTGCATGGTCGCTATCATCACAAAATCAGTCATTTCATCTCGAAATAACTGACGAAATTGACGAAAATTATTTTTTATCATGGCCACTACTAAAACACTGATCAATTCAGTGCTTATTTACGTCGAGGTAGGGCAATTTGTCAATCAGTTGCAATGAAAAACATCTCAACCTACAAATTTCATGAATTTGAATGCTCATCTAATACTGAAAAAGCTATTGGTAATGAAGGTATGAAGTACTATGTTTGTTAAGCATTTCTCTGAATGACTTTTTTTTTTTTGACAGGGGACCGGATAAGTTATCCTGGAATCCTGGAATCCTGGAATCCTGGAATCCTGAAATCCTGGAATCATGAATTAATCACAGAAGAACTTTACTCTAAATTTTTCAAACAAGTTATGAAATCATAAAGTAATATAAGAGACTTCTCTATTTGGAATATGATGTAAGTCTTACACAGAAGCAACAAAAATAAGTACCACTTTTAGATGCTGTCTGTCTCTGTTTATGAAGATAACTGACCATTTCTAGCTTTCAAAAAAAAAAATTGTTATAAGAGAACTCAGACCAGTGTTTGAATTGATGATCAGAAGAGTCTCAGCTGTCATATGGACACAGCTATCTTGAGATGGTCAAAGATGGTCTGAAATAATGAGCACCATGTGTTGCTATCTAGTCAATGAGCATCATTATCGGCATCTGCCATATCAGTGTCATGGTAACCCACGTACAGACACACACCTGTGCAGCATTGCACAACCAGAACGTACTCCCCAATTATCACCGGTCTCACCACACCCTACTCATCACAATTAGCACTCTTATATCAATAAGGGTCTTGCCATATACCACACACAACAATCAGCAGTTCCCTGTCAACTACTGTATACGCCATATATTTCGCGAGTGGTTAAATTCGCGATGGGGAGTCCTCTACTGAATGGAGAAGTGTACATGCGTACGTCACATTCACATCGGGATCAGAGTCAATATTTTCGCGTGTCTTTAATTTCGCGAATAGCACCTGACTCGCGAAATTTGTGAAAATAAAACCTCGCGAAATTCGTGAAAATAAAAACCTCGCGAAATATTCGGCGTATACAGTATGAAAGTTGTTTTTGTCTTTTCGGTACACTACATGCATTCAAATTGGCCATCTGATGAAAGCAAAAGCCTCACCTAATCTTGCATCCCAGCGAAAGATCTTCTTAACACACCAAGTCATCAAAAGCAGTGTTCTGATTGTAAAACCTAGGTCTCACTAAGAATATAATCTTTTATTCTAACATCATTATCATAAGTCTTACTAAACTGTGAGATCATCATAGGTCTTCTCAAAGCCACACCTTATGCACCATGCAATAATTATGATCACTGTATTCCTGTATCATTTCATGCATTACAATCAGCTATCTCATGTAGGTCCTTGCATATAGGATTTAGTGCAACCTATGCATCAAATTTAGCATTCTGATATTAAAGGCATAATTTACCATTTGCAGATGAAAGCATTAGTGATATAAAATAGTTCTAAAATGTGAGTTAGGGATAGAAACAACCACTGTCAAAATTTGAATCCTTATAATCGATGTTAAGTGATGTTAAATACACAAAATGTGAACAATAGTTATAATAAAAATTTTTCCAGACTAAACCGTATACAGTTACGGTTTATTGAGAAAAACCCTGATATCTCCTTATATTTTAGGTTTTATTGCAAATATTTCATATGGTAGGATGTTTTATGATAAAACAGACCTATACATATGCATCAAATATGATATCTTGAAAATTTTTGAAATCACTGCTCCCAAAGGTAAACTGGACCTTTAAAGACAGGTCTGCCCTATTAACGAATCCAAAGCAGCATTAATTCTTATATGATACGTCTCGTTACATCCGATACACTAGACACTAAGCAAATGCATACTAGCACAGGTCTTACCTCATCCTATGTATACTATAAAACCAGAAATATTAGCACGCATGAAACTTTCATGAATTTCAAGAGAAGCCAAGATTTGCGAAAGTAAAATGCATGTGACACTTTTTTTTTCTTTTTTTTTTTACACAGTGCATTGATTGCCAGTGGTACTTTGCAAAAGTTTCATGGTGAGAAAAAGGCTGTCAGCTCCAACTCACTAAAGTCTCATGTCGTGAATATCTTTACAGTAATATTAAACGTTAATATTTTTACAGTAATATTAAACAGGAGAAATTCTCACATTATTTAATGTGTCTCACCATCTTACACCATCATTCCCATATCATCACAGCATCAACCCTACAAATATCACAAAAAGGGTTTGATCCTCCAAGCATAAAAAGAGCAAATGCCTTTTGGCAAGTGGATTTCAACAAATTCACACACACACACACACACACACACACACACACACACACTCACATTATCACATGCTCACGAATGACCAACTTCTTGCATCAAACTTGAATGGTTTGTCATTGTTTTGTTTTGTTTTGTTTTGCTTTTTGAGGGGGGGGGGAGTGTAAATAGGTATTTTTACATACATGTAGTGTGTGACACAACCTAATGTCAGCCAACTTGTATTACAGTCTGGCACACATAAAAAAGTGCCAAATGATTTTCAAGAAAGGCTGATTCCACAATGAAAACTACTCAAAAAATGGCTGTATAAACATACAATCCTTTTGACACACCCCAATATTAAAACTTTCATAAGAAATCCCTTCCTCATGTCATATCAATGCCTCAACACAAAGACCCACACCATGTCTGTCAGCCATATCGGTGAAAAATGTTAAAAGCAAACAAAACATCTTGCAAGGTAGTGAGAGAAGATGCGAGAGGCTGTGCATTGACTCAGAAGTCTTCTCCATCATGTAGGCCCTAAGAGGGAGGGGGAGGTACAGGGAAGGGAAGAGGAAGGGGGGGGGGGGGGGTACCCGAGCCATGCAAGATGGGGAGAAAGAATTCCACAACCTCAGCACTCATATCTCCATAGCTCATTATTGATCGCAACCATGCAAGCCCCCGCGCGGAAGGCACAGCCGGTCCATGTTATGGGGGCACATGATTTACACTGACATTTGCCGCTACCATATGAATGTATGCAGTGCGAAGGATGTTGTTTGTGTGTATTTTGAGAAGGCTCAGCTCCTTGCTCTCTTCCTATCAAATGAATGTGTCTGTCCTCCCCCACCCCATCCCCTCCCCCTCCCCCCCCCCCCCCATCTCTCTCATTCTCCCCCTTTCTCTCTCTTCCCATCCTGCGTGCTGACTGTAAAACTAATTACAAGTGAAATAATAACAATTAGGCTTACGGATTGCGGACAGATGTTACGGGGAAAGGGACAGGGGGCAGGGGCGAGGAAAACAACTTAGCGGCCCATCCGCCACATCGCGATCACATTCCCTCATGAGCAAAATCATAACCGCTCATTCCTGATTCGAGGATCGATCACTGTCAGAGGGGTGCGCCCCCCTGAGGAAGGGGGTATGGTGGCACTAGCATGTTGGTAGATTTCTGCTTACTTATATATCCAGTCATTTACTACAACTGTATTTTACCAATGACCTGATGCCTCCCGTGCGTGGAGAATTATACACTATGAATTCAAAGTAAATTGGAGTGAATGTTCATAAACTTTACATTCTTTAGAAAAAAAATAAATAAATGATAGCATTGCTACAGATTCCAGTGTTCCAGTGTTCCTTATCGCTTTATGGTGATTGGATAGGAGTCCACGTTTGTATCATTTTTCTGTTTGAATATGACATTGGCATCCTTATTCATGGTTTTAGCCATGTACAGAATTGATCAAATGTTATCAACTGTGTGTTTACTTTTTGCTTCAATGTAGAACCTGGTTCTTCATCTTGACCTAAAATTTGCTCATTTAATCTTTCTAGGGTCATCCATGAATATTTCTTACTTTTTACGATAATGCTAGTCAATACTAAGTGAGAGAACAAACATACAGTCATAAGTCCTCAATCATTCTCAGTTCCATTCAGGAAAAATTGGACTTTTAACTTTTTGTGAGATACCAAGAAAACATGTATGATATAGTACAGAGCATACCATTTTAAGAGGAATCCAAAGTTTATTTGATGAAAATCGGGTTTGGAATGATTGAAATATCCAAAAACAAAGTATTAAAACAAAGCAATCGTAATAAAGTGTGGGTCCAACACTTTATTAGAATCGCTCTTTTTTGGATATCTCAGCCATTTCAAAACCAATTTTCATCAAATAAACGTTGAATTCCTCATAGAATTACATGCTCTTTCATATTTCATAAGGTTTTTCATAATTTCACCAAAAAATGTTAGAAACCTGAAATTAGGTCTCAACCAAAACTATACAATCCCTTTAAATAACTGATGAAATGAATCATAAAAATGTCACACAAAGACTAAAATTATTGCTGGTTCAGATCAGAAAGTCTTTTCTCATTGACAAGCTCTTCTTCACAAGTCTCTGACTTTCTAAACTTTGCTTCCACCATTTTGCAGTCTATGCCTTCATTTTGAATAGTATAATATTCTCAAATACTTTGCACACGCTCAGCAATAACTCGAAAATTAACAGCAGAATGTACCATCAATCCAGTTATCGTATCAGAATAAAATTGACATGTAAATATATTTGCAAATCAATTCAGTGTTAAACGGCTTTCTCTGAACTACAAGCAAAATAACAAACATACACATCAGGATTCCAGACTAAAAATTAGAATGCAAAGCAGGTAATTAAAGCTGTTGTTGCGGATCTACACTGACACGCGCACAAATTCACAAAATTCATTTGAAATTCACAGTAGTTTATATACTTTTGTCACACATGGTAGCTTTTGTCTTAAAGTTAGAGTGATTATCATGTCAAGTAGAAAAAATCTCAATTAATGGTAATGTCAATTCTACCGCATACAGAAGAATTCTGCAATGAATATCTCATAAAAGAGGAAAGGAATCGTTTTCAGTCATTGCGTTGTAAGCCACTGTGCCTAGCAGTATGGCATCTACACTGCATGGCACTCGAAAATTTGTCATGCGACATCCATCAAGGAGTGAAAATGAATAATGTCTCAAGGGAGGCTGGATCAGCCAACTTTCTTTCTCAAGACCACAAAAGGCACATGGGTGGATGACATGTTCATGATTCAATGATTCTTCTTCAATTTCTCCAAAAGTTACGGGTGCTCGTCACGAATGCAATTTGATTCCCCACAAACACCACAACCAGCACCACAACTGTTGAATGAAGCAGGTATATGGCTTGCATGCTAAGAGGGCTTGCTAACAGCATGAATGAAACAATGGAGGAATTGAAAAGCGTCGGAGTAAGCCTTCAGCCGAGGCGAAAAAAAAAAAAAAAAGGGGCGAGAGAATGTCAACGAGTCCAGGAGATGATCCAATGCCCCACTTCCCCCAGAATAATGAAAGAAGACAGAATTCTGGGTCAGAAGAAAAACAATGAAATACCCCGCGAAGGTGACCGGGGAGCCGTAGATTCTCGGGGCTCAATTCATCATCGCTCTACAATATCTCTCTGTGTCAACTTGATCAAATTGATTGGAAAAATTTTCTGCCGAAATTTCATATCACCATCGTTCTGGACAGAGTATTGAAACGCCCTCGGGGCACTACACCAGAAATATGCATTATTCAATTTCCCTCGTCATCTTCGTTTTCCTCATCTTTCGGTCTCTGTCTCTCATCTCAACCATATTCTCCTGCAGCTTGAAGGGGGGGGGGAGAAAAAAAATAAGAGTCTCTAGTTGCGTTGACGACTGTGATGCGACACTTGCGGGCACACCAGCGCCGCTAATAACCCAACGCCAGCCCCGGTATGTGCAGCTGGACAGCTGCTGTTTGCGAACGTTCAATGGCTTATCAGCAGTGGCATCCAAAAATAAAGGCCTGGTTTCCACTAGCGACTGGCTGCGAAACATGGGTTGGCAAATACACTCTTCTAATTGAAGTACCTGCTAGGGGTGAGATTGTAGAGAAAGTAGAAGAAGAAGAAGAGGAGGAGGATGAAAAGGAAGAAGAAGAAGAAATAAGAGGATACAATCAACTGTTCTTATTCATCAAGATCCGCTGACATTCCATGATTCATTATTTTCACCCATTAGGGACTCGTGGTCCTACGTTCATCTTTCTCACCCCCGCTACCCCCGTTCCTCTCATTTTCATCTCAAGATCCAGCTCTCTCCTCACCCTTTCCCCCGAAGAATTGGACACACCGAGAGGCCCACTTCTATTGATTTCACACTGGCTGCTGCCCGCTCAACAGACAATCAAATTTTGGAAATTGATTTTAATACGAGGCAAAGAGATGTGTCGGCATTTGTCGAGATCCCCCCACAGAAATATATTAAAAGAAACGATGAAATCCTCACAATATTTGCTCATAGCATGACGGTGATCTGGAGTCTGATGAGTTGTGTCTGTGTAAATGTCACAGTTTCGCTAGTCCTGTCTGCTCCCTGCGACACCATCATGAGCTGTTTGAAGGTTGGTTCTTCTATCTGTTGAGATAATATGCTCCTCATTATGCATTATAGTTTGTTACTCCTAGACGTCTACTCCATAGTACAAAATGATAGGTTCATTCATTTGCCTTTTAATGGCAACTGAGCCCCTCATTTATAATCATTGCCAAGTCTTAACTTACTTGTCATATTGCCACAAGGCAGCTGTGACCATGTTTCCTCGAAATGATTTTAAATCCCCAAATAGTTTGTATGTGACATACCTGATCCTTGTAAGCTACATCATGCAGGTAACCATATCTCTCATCATACAGTGTGCTAGCATAATAGGCTATGAAACACCCTTGGTCCATAACCATACACCTAGACTATTCCTTTTTCCAACTGAAAACCTGCTAAACCTCTAAACTGGATTAAAAGACGATCTTAATCAGGTAAAATATACAAGTGTAGTTACCTATCACTGCCATACATGCACACTGGCATCTCATGAAATTATAGCTGATATGGCAGTGCCATTATATGTTACTTGCAAATTGGAATTTATGTATACATTAGCCAGTTGAGTAGACCCGAGGCACATTGTATTTTGTTTCCTAGGGATCACATATTAAATACTCACTTTGTAATAACTACGTTTTAGTCGGTCAGTCCTATAATTGAAACACTATAGTCAAAAGTCCCTGCCCTACCCTTTCCTACGAACCCCCTTCCACCCCCCCCCCCCCCCTCCAACCTCCTTGCCCTAACAAAGTTTTGCGCACAAGGGCTACCACCGGTTAACAGCCCCAAGGCTTCAGGGGGCCATGCAGGTGAAAGGGAGACCCAAGGGGAGGAAGAGGAAGAATCGATTCTGGGTTGGTGCCACAGCATTGGAGATGGATAGAAGCACAGGGTGGATGACTTTCACTGGGAACAGTTCAGAGAACTACAGAGTGTGCAAATGTCTATGTGTGTATGTGTGTTGTCATTTTTCAAAGGGATTCTAAGGGTATACTGCAAGAAACCTGAAGGGGGTGAGGGTGCATTTGATCCCCCCCCCCCCCATTTTCCCCCCATTCTACAGAACTTAATTGGTGGGGTTTTTTTAACTTCTTCTCTTTGTCAGCAGGGTTTTTTCACTTGCACTGCTATAGTTGGACGAAATGTGTAACAAAATGGAAGAGATGCTTGGTGGTACAAAACTTCAAAATTGCGTTAAACAAATACATACTGCTACTGAACGTTTTCGACGTGCACTCTTCAGTAGCAGTATGTATTTGTTTAACGCAAAATGGAAGAGATGTTTCTTAAAACATTACAATCAATAAATGGGTTTTCTGTCCCATTTGACACAATTTCGTACAAGCTGTAGCTGGTTCTTTATAAGACTGGGTGATATCTCCTTCAGTCCCACAGACCTGCACAAGTGTAAGCAAATCTGTACATATCCAGAGAGCTTGGTGCAGGATTGCATTAAGTGGAATTACCTCAAACCGTATCTCTGCACGAGAAAAGAAGCAACTGGTAAACATCTACAATAGCTATGCATGGATGTTGTATCAGAGTTCACAGAATATGAAGACAATGTAGAGGAGTACGAAGATGAAGGTGAAAGAAAGATACCTGTATACACATATTGGTGAACACACATATACCTGTATGTGTATAATCCACACACAATTTCACTGCATTTGGTAAGAACATGCAAAGCTATTCTACATGTAGATCAGCATCCACAAAGTCCATGATGAAACCTTAAAAGTTAACTTACATCACATAACAGTCTAAAGGCAGACAGATCTAGGCTGCTTCAACTTCAGACGTGATCAGAAAGATGATATAAATCATATTCACTGACAGCTGATTTCAAGCTTTCTATGTTGATCTGTAAAGAAAGCACACCAATTGGCTGTAACAATTAGAAAACAGTGAGCCCGAAGGGTCAATATACTGTAAAAGTGGATATTTTCGCGCGACTAATTTTTCGCGCTTGACTGGGTAAGAAGAGTTTCCCATCTTTTTAATTCCGCAGAATCAAGACATCTCGCACAGGCACATATAGCAAGCAAAAATATTCGCATGCTTTTATTTTCACGCTAGTTTCTGGTTGCGCGAAATTCGTGAAAATTTCAACACCGCAAAAATTTCCACTTTTACAGTATACATAACCATTTGAGTACCGTACTGATTGGCAAAGAAAACCCACATAGCCCTGTGCACACTGTCCACAGCCCCCGACATAGAAAGGGTTAATGTTATAGAAATCAGGGTAGTATCACTAGTTATTGAATATGCCATACATTTCCCGGGGGTTTAATTTTTATGAATTTCTCCAGGTGGGTGCTATTTGCAAATTTACCAACAAGCAAAAATATCCAATCTGATCCGAACATGAATGCAACCCGCACACATTACATTTTTTTTTTATTCATTACTGTACCCCACAATTGCACATTTACCCATTCATGAAGTTTGGGGGAAGTCCCAGTTCACATAACAATCAGACTTGCTAAATATATGGTGTATACAGTATTTCCAAAGTACACATACATTATATGCATGTATGTCAGTGGAAAATCTAGAGTAGATGGTAACTGAGGTGAAAGTGAAGGCCACTTCAGATGTTGAATCTGATATCATGCCTCTGGAGTGCAATATGAATTCATGCAAACTTGACATAATCAAATGATTCTAGCCATTGCTTCATTTTAATGCTGTTACAGTTGGGTGAAAATTTCTATTCATGACACGAATAGTACGTACAAAGACCTGAACATATCACCAGGAATTTTACACTTAGTATGATTCTGAGCAAAATTACATTACCAAGCATATGTATTGATAATATATTCATATTTGTGCCCTCCCCACCCCTCCCCCCCCCCCCAGAAAAAATTATAATAATTTGAATAATTTGACTAAAATCATGCATGAAGAGTACATGAAAAACCATAGCAAAAATGCTACCAGCACTTACTATGTAACCTCAAAGATAAACTCAACAATTACATGAAATCAAGAGCATTTAGCATGCGAGGAGAAATTAGGCAAATAGAACATGTTTTTACAAAGAAAGCACAACATCAAATTCAATAAACAAAGTTACCAATACATTAAAGGAATAGTTTAGTTTTGGTTGAGACCTAACTTCCAGTTTCTTACATTTTTTAGTGAGATACTGAGAAACCTCTTGAGCATGTAATTCCAAGAGGTATTCAACGTTCATTCTATGAAAATTAGTTTTGAAATGGCTGAGATATCCAAAACAAAGCAATCCTACTGAAAGGTAGGACCCACATTTTATTAAGATTGCTTTGTTCTACTTTGTTTTTGGATGTCTCAGCCATTTCAAAACCGATTTTCATCTAATACATTTTGAATTCCTCGAGAATGGTATGCTCCATATCATTTCATGAGTGGTTTCTTGGTATCTTAAAAAAAAAAAATTTAAAAGTCCAATCCTCATCTCCACTAATACTATACCATCCCTCTAAGTATATTCATTTTTTGTATGTGTAAGTGTATGTAATTTTTCACATTTTTTCAATTCTCTTCATTTTTCATACATTACATACTCTATTTTTCTGGCAATTTCTTACATTTTTTTTTTTTGTATGTTTCTACAATGCTTCACTACTATAATGTTCTGCTATGGTTTTATACTCTGTTCATCTCAAAATATATAATCTATACCATTTCTTTGTGACAAAAAAAAAAAGAGTGAAGTGTAAGTTATCATGTTCTGTCGGAAAAAGAAATGAAAATAATATTTGAATTTAACTGAAATGAATTGTATGTGTGTGTTGTTGATGTTGTGTAAATCACCCAATCACCCAATCTCTCATCAACCCCATGAGACAGAAATACATCATATACAGCTACACATTTTTTATTTATTCTTTTTTGTTGTTGTTGATGTTGTTGCATTTACCTCGACTATACAGGGGTTATTCTATTACTATTTGATTTTTGATTCATAAAGATGTGTTGAAAGATGTGTTATAACTGTGTCTTGTGTATGCTGACAATCAATTCATGACCATTTCCATCACGGACATTTTAGGAAACGAGCAAGATACAGCACGTCCTGAAGTTGTTTGATGATAATTTTTTTTCTTTGCAGCTTTATCCTTTACAATTAGAAGTGACACTCCATGAGTGGAAAATGCATCATGCCTGGTATTCCTTACATCTGTTGTAAAGCTACATTTAGGGTGGGTTTTTCTTCTCTTTTTCTTTCTTTTGTGTAAACATAGATGTATTTGAATTGTGATCATAGGGTAACTTTTTTTTTTTTCATTTAATTCTTTTTCCAAAATCTTGCAGCAGTTGGACAATGACCTGAAACTTTGAGGGGAGCTTCAAGGAACTCCTTAAATTTTCATGTTTTTGTGAACCAAAAATGCAATGTTTTTGCTGAATTTTTGCAGTTCAGTTCATGGAAATGCAAGAAAGTTGAGCTGCTGGCTAAATGCATATGAGACACATCAAATCCCTGCCTTTGGCATTGCAATCTCTGTAGAGGCAATACACAAGGAAGAAAATAAATACTTAGTAGTGTTTTTCCCACATCGCCTCATATTAGTGTGAGAAAAAAAAACAACTCATACAGTGTCAAATACAAGACAGCCATCTACGAAGATGCAAACTACTGCATCACATGGACTATTAGCATGAAACTCAAGAACCCAATATTTCCTGTCCATTGGACATTCCGGCAAACATGGGATGAGGTTTTAACGAGCCCATGTGTCTCTGATCTGCCCGTAATCGTCGTGACGAGATTCTCCGGGGCTTTCGGGCCAACTGTTAGAATGATAACTGGAGAGGGGTGGGAGCGCGTTGCTTCCAGCGCGAAATTCCTGACGAGGCACACGCCCAGAAAACGCAATGTAAAGAGTTAACCTGAATTGATGATCGCACCAGCTAATATTGACAAAGGGGAGGACAAGGGATGGTTTTTAAAGACAGCACATACTGGTAAAGCATGAGGCACACTATAGAGCTGATCTGAAATAAAGTGTCCCTCCAGATGTCGAAATACTGAAGAATAAACAATGCATGCACCGGCAATGATTATCACCACATTGCTGCATCGATTGATTTATTGTTCCACATGTTTGTGTACACTGCACAGTGCAGAAATCAAGAATACATTAATGTCTCTAAACTCAATTCTAGTCAACTTTTATACCACAAAAGAAGTTTAAGATATCCATCTCTCTCTCTCTCTCTCTCTCTCTCTCTCTCTTTTTCTGCACCACAACAGCATAACTGTAGCAATTTTATATGTGTGTAATGATGACTACCTGTGAATCCACTTGGTTGCAGAATCGACTGTTGTGCTTGTAAACCAATCCTAAAACCATGAAAAGGAAATATTCGAAGTCATAAGCAACTGTAGAGTATTAATCTGAGCATCAATAGTGGCACCACCACAGACATTTTCCATGTCAGTAAAAGTTATACAAGCAACAATTTCATCCAGTAAAAATCAAAGATAATTGAATGCTGAACACTGGCCCAGATTTTGAGAGGCTTCAGTAATTTGATATACCTTTACAGAACTGTCTCCTCCAAACAGGCTTAATTATTTTTGTTCTTTCCCTGATACTTTCTTGTTATTTGGAACAGACAGCTCATTTTCCAGTGCTATTAAGGTCTTCACAACCTAAATTCACCATTTATGTCATACACATGGTGGCCTAAAATATTTTGCATCTGTCAAATGTGTTTTCATTCCAGTGACATTGAAATCTCATAATGAGCTCCAATCGTCAGCAAGTCTAAACACTAAAACTCATACTTAGTCTGCATTTCTTTTCTTCTTTTTTTTTCAATCTTTTTCTTAATTTTTAAAATAGAGACAACCTCTTTCTCTTCTCAACAAATTTTATCAGAGAATAAACAATCCATGCTGTTTACCAGCGAAGGCAAACCACTCGTAAATCACTGCCTCTGTAATTATTCGTGCCAAGTAATTTGACGCTACATGAAATCTCATCCAATGCCTGCCACTCACCAATGTCCGGCCCTTGTTCTTGCTTTGTTTTTTTTCTCTCCATGATTCTATTTTGGGCTCTTCCGCATTACTTCATTTTGCTGTTGCTTGTTAGTTTCGTGGGGTTTTATCTTCTTCTTTTTTTTTTGGGGGGGGGGTGGTTAGTGGAGAGCTGCAAATAGCAATGGTCAATTTGAAGATATCATTCCAAATCCTTTCAGCTTACTGGAAAGGATCCATCCTTATCCTCATCTGCTCCCCCCCCCCCCTCCCCCCACTCCATCCCTGTAACTTCTCACCACATGTGATCCATCAAGGAAGTGTCTATGCCGGGAAATAACATCTTCCTGCCGCGATCACCATCTTTATCGGTCATAGCACATTTTCGGCATGCCTCTTATAGAGGCAGAGCACACTTAACATCAAACTCGTTCATTCAAACGAGATCAAAGTCAAATTGAGTACAAATTCTGAACCAAACATTTCTAAAGTTCATACTTCTTCCAAGATGAAGTGAGAAGTCATCAGTAAAAATCTGTTGTGAGCCACAAACTTACTATATGTGACCCTGCATCACAAAACAAACAGAAAGTCGCCAGACATGAAATTTTAGTTGAGAGCATATTCTGAAAGAGCAGACTTTCAGCTTTAAAATGATGTATAACTTAAATCAAATGGACTCTCCAAACCTATGTACATAATGGAGAGAAAGCATACACTCTGGAAAAGTGTGAACTGAGAAATGAGGCTCTTAAGTACAGTGTCTATTCAAGCGTTTAATCTTTACCAAGCTGCACTGGCTGTGCGATGAATGGGACAAAAAACAGGATGTAAACTACCAGAGTAACAACAATGGAGGGATTATCAGATTAAACTGAAATTAAGCATGTCTTAATAACACATTCTGTCCATAACTTATGCCAATTTTCAAAGCAGAAGCATTATGCTTTCAAAAGTTATTAGAGTTGAAAATGATGGGTGTGTACAAGGTTTTGAAGAACATAATAAGGGGACTCTAAAGACACACCTAATCACACTATTCTACCAAAAAAATGCTTGAGATAAACTGCTGAAAAACACACTTTCCTGCCCATTTTATGATTCCAAATTCTAGCATAATCTAGAAGAAGACTTGCTCTTTCAGAAAATATGAAAAAGTCAAGATTGGTTCGGTTGGCCAATTTCACCTATTTTCAATCCTAACACAAAATCAGTGTGCGGCTTTTTGTTCGTTTTGTGATGCACGGTCACATATACTGATATGATTAACAAATGACACTGCAGGGAAACATTCAGGTTATGCTCATCTAGGCAAAGGTGCATTCCAATATCTGATACTCATCATATTAGCACTTTAACCTGTTCCATACAGGAACCCAGTGGTGTGTGTATCAGCTTTATGGGGACGTCAGAATTCAGTAGTTAACAAGTGATTGATAGATGTCATTAGTGCCATTCTTACTGCACTCAAATAACATGTTATTTCTGTTCACAATAAGGATCATGACCCATATTTCAAAATTTTTACAGCATGAACAGAAATAATACTTTATTTTATGAGATTTGGGTTGCGATTCAAATCACACAAATATGTGCATTTTTTGCAAAAAGATGCAAAGTTGTACAGCGTGCAGTTTAATGTTTCCAGGTTAGCGTGCCTGATCAGTGACGGGGCATTAATCTGCACATTACTTGAATATGAGACCGTTCTGAAGCAAATAATTTTCACACAATAGTAGATATATAATGTACTCTTACATGAATCCCACAAGGATTGGAACAATCATCCCTCAGCATTCCCACTGATCGGTTACTAGCCATCCCCTTTATATACATGATTCAGAGCACTGATTACCAATGCACTTTCATATTTTTTCTTCAAAATGAAATGCAAAACATTTTGTCCTGTATTTCACTATGCATCTACTAAAGTCATGTACTACTGCAAGGGACAGAGCACACAAAATAATACATTTACACAGCCAAAGTTTCAAAGTAATTTAATCTGGTGTGACAAATATACATTATGTGTGTGTACATGTGTTTGTTTAAGTGTGTGTGTGCTTGTTTAGTGCCTTTATGCAAAATTAAAAGAAATTACAGTCAAACCTGTCCCATCCAAGGGAAACGAAAAAAGTGGCCGTTATAGACAGGTGGCCGCTCTAGACAGGTTATCCAACTTTGTGTGCATTGCCTACAAATGTACATGTATCATCGTTGTATACATGTACATCTATGAGTACCGGGTACGTACATGTTCATGTATGTGTGTACGTATGCACACGTGTGTTTCATGCATTGAACAATTCCGGTGTTCTTGAAATAATTATTGTTGCACAGTAGCATGTGTACAGTCGTGAAGAAAGCTCGATACTAAATGAGTCATAAATGCAGAGATGGCAATCACTGAAAGTTGCCCATGAATGACTGGCACGTCCACTAAAAGCAGAAAAACGCACTGAATTATCATCTCTTTGGCCGCTATAGACAGGTTAAAAGCTACCGCGGGAAACAAAATTTGTGGCCGCTGGCCGCGTTAGACAGGTGGCTGCTATACACAGGGTCTTTAACACGGCTTTTCTCTCGGGGGGATTTTTCAGTGGCCGCTATAGACAGGTGGCCGCTATATACAGGTGCCCGCTAAGGCAGGTTTGACTGTATATAAATACACCTTCATTTTTCTTTTTAGTTTAAATCTAAATATGAAACATTTTGTCCTATATTTCACCATCCGTCCACTGGATTCCTGTACTACTGCTGAGGACAGAGCATACACTGCCAGAGTCAAACTGTGATTGAGTCTGATGTCACACATATACATGTGTTTGTGTGCATGTGTTTGTTTATTGCTTTTTTTTTTACAAAATTCACAGAAATTATATTACAGCATTTTCAATTTGTTTGTGTTTTTAAAATAAATCACCATAAACACATTCTGTTGCATGTATTGCCATGCATCTATTGGATTCCTGTACTGCTGAAAGGGGCAGCACAAATCCTGAAAAAAAATGCATTTACACAGCCAGATTCTTACAGCGACTGAATCTGGTGTGAAACATGCCCCTTCCCCCCTCCACCAACCACCCCCACCACCACCACCACCTAAACACGGAAATAAGCTGCTTTGAATTATTCATGAGAAAGCATTGCAGCAAAGCCAGCTGGCACAAATCCCGACATCGTGTGAAATATTTAGCAGCGTATTCATTACAGACAAGTGATTTGGATTATGTCTACCAAGTCCCTTTGGTTGACAAACAAGACGGCACTAATTTACATGTTACCCTCCTTGACAAATTTTGTTCGGTTGTAATCCCGCTATCGCCTCTGAGCGTCTAACTTCTCGATTGGCATTACTTCTCTATTAGCCTCTACTTCCCCCCCGACGAAGAGCCTCGGTTGCTCAGCCAACTAGGTGGTATTGATTCGGTATTTCCAGGGCAGGTGAAAGTGAGCCGCAGAAACTTGCGATTGAATGACGGAACAAATGAATCCAACTGTCAAAACTCATCCTGGCGATGGGAGCCAAGAGGTTGTGCGGAAACTGACAAAGCCCAGCCACACCTGCAGCTCCTGCTGCATAAGGGAGGAGGGGTGAAGAGCGGAGATGTAGTGGCCATGGCAACCTACCAACGTGGCAATGATTATTCTCCTGGTGATGCTATAATCGTGATGATGAGGAGGAGGAGGAAAAGGAGGAGGATGATGATGATGATGATGATGACGATGATGATGATGGTAGTAGTGATGATAATATGGATGGAGAAGACAAATGATAGTTGATGTGGTGATGGCAAAGATATGTGAGGTATTATCCCCATGATGAAAATAATTCATGACTTTAAAAGTCATGATTTCGGCGGGGGGGGGGGGGGGGGGGGGTTACAACTTTCAATGTGAATCACATCTGCGATTCAGTTTTAAGGGTAGTATAGGGGCACTGGACTAGAATGAAGAAGTTCTACATAACAAATTGTTTCTCAGAGTGGCATAGAGAATCAAGATGTTAATCAGATTTTTGGTGATTCATTTTTTTTTTTTAAACAGAGAAAAAAAAAGTCTCTGGGCTATTGAGGTGTGTCTCCAGCCATCATGTTGATGTCCATTGCAGAATGTTCAATTTTCCCAGTGGGTGCTTTTATGCATGAGGGTTATAAGCTAAGTTTGATTATGATGACTGTTCCTGACACTGGGTGATACCAGAGAGCATACCAAATAGAGAAGCCACCATTTGCAGAGCATTACGGGGATCTGTGCTTAGAACTGGGGCAACTAAAGCTGGATGGGTTATACATGCACATTTCTGTTGATTAAAATTTAAAAATTTAAAAAAATCATTGCTTCATAAATGTGCTCATTTGCCACAGCCTAATAAGAAAACATCATGTGAATGCAAAGCATGAAAACATAAAGAAATTCCAGGAATGTCTTTCTCTTGCCTCCCTGTTGTTGCCCACGCATTGTTTTCAATTGAAATTTGGCACCTGCTTTTCCAATAGCAAGTGATATCTTGAGATGTATCTTGATGGGGGAAGGTGTTAAGTACTAAAATAGGGCTAAAAACCATCTTGAAGATGTCGTGGGAAGTTAATAATGACAACAATATCATGTGAGAAGTGACATGGGGAATGAAATGTAGAACCACTGCAGCAGCTGTTCATAGGAGCCGCCATCAATCAATAATCATGGGAAAAGAAGACAAGAATGTATAGAATATCAAAAACATGCAGATTTGCAGTGTTCTGACTGCTCCTGACCGCATCTGGGATGAGAACACAAAATCTTCAACCCACTGATGACGAGTTGATTTTGCTACAACATGCATTTCCCACAGACACCTGCCCGAGTATACTCGGGACTAGTCTTCAACGGGTTAAGGCTGCATTTCACTTCTGAAGTTTATTTTCCTTATCACGAATATTGCGTATCATCAGATAACCACACAATTCTGTGTCAACCAGAACCTAACTTTCACAATGGTAAATCACCAGATAACTGTCAGAAAAAGTTGAGTTTTTCATTGCTGCAAGAAGCTTGTCTGCAGGTCACAAATATCCACATTGCAGATTTCAGACATTCCATGTACCGATTTAGACAGACACAAAATATTTTTAAAAATAGAATAAAACAGCATCCAATGAAAAAGTGCAGAATAACACCTCCTGTTTGCTTGTATGTTCAAATAAGAGATTCCACATATCGTAGCTCAAAATAGAGCAGCTAATTCGCGACAGAATTTTTTGTTGAAGTTATAGCAGTTTTCCTCTAGTCTCCAAATAACATGTGGTGTTGGGTAGTAGTTGTTTTGATTTTTGTCAAACAAAAAAAAATCTAATGAAAGTAGCACGGTGTCGTAAAAATAAATCTTTTCCAATTCCTCGCCTGCTGGCCAGATTTCTTCCCTTTTGTTGCAAACAAGAGGCTCGCAGATGGCTGCCTCGTCCCTGCGCGTGATATTCGGCATTTGCAACATAGTTTGTCGGGACTTCCTGGATCTATTCTCGTCCCAAGCAAAAGTATTAGAGTGAGAGACAGAGAGAAACAGAGAGAGAGAAAAAAGAAAAAATAAAACCTCTGGCATTATTTCACAGTGACTTCTTTGGAGCCTTGATAGCTGACAAGGAAAAGGAGCAGGTGATGCTTTGCAGTTTTCACTTCCCATCTATAATAAATCATGGCAACTGTTTTCTGTCTCTGCCTCTCTCTCTCTCTTGCTCTCCCTCTCTCTCTTTCTATCTATCTCTATCTCTCTCTCTCTCTCCCTCTTATCTATCTCTCTTCCTCTTATCTCTCTTCTCTATCTCTCTCTCTTTCTCTTTCTCTTTCTTTCTCTCTCTTTCTCTTTCTCTTTCTCTCTCTCTTTCTCTTTCTCTTATCTATCTCTTTCTCTTCTGCTTTTATGTCCTACTCTTAGATATGCTTTTTTACCTTTTCCATGCTTTTTAGGTCTTTTTGTGGTTGTTCTTGTGGTGGTGGTGGTGTATCTCATGTTTGTGCTATTTGTGGACAAAAATGAACATTTTATTGCTTGAACCGCAGCATTGCAATCAGTGTACAATCATTTTGAAATTACAAGAGATTTTCTTCGAATAAAAAAAGAAACTCTCAGAATCAAACCAGTCATATATATATATATATATATATATATATATATATATATCCACGGAAAGAGAGAGAGAGATTTGTAATGGGCATGAGAAACAGTACACTGTAATATGTGATGGGTTGTTATATGCTCAAAGGGCAAATTTCCTCCATTTTTCAATTTCCCAGCTTTTTTTTTTTAGATGAAAATGAGAGTATGACAAAGGAAACAGAGCAAAATAATGAGAAGAAGATGACAGCACAAGATGAAAAATTTAAAAAAGCACCTGAAAATAAAGGCCGGTGAAGTTTTGCCGGCAATATTCCTTCAGTTCATCCTTTTCCCTTGAATGTCTTTACACGTCTTCGCCATTACCATTCCTGTATTTCTTCCTCAATCTCTTTCTCCTCACCCCCCCCCCCCTTTCCCTCTAATCACTGCCTACACATCTCTCATTCTCTCTGAATGATGAGAATTAGTGAAAGCAGACTGGTCCCTTCCCTTCCACCTGATCTCAATTGTGATACAGAGCGAGGATGCGATCTATACCTTGCGCAGACAGTATCAGCAAACGAAGCTTCTCATGATCTCCTCCTCTGGATTGCCTCCTACAGTTTCCAGCACATTTTATCTCGCTCCTATTTTGACTAACTCTTCCTCTCCCACCCTACATCCCCTGCTGTGTTTCAAAACCTTTTGCTATCTATCCATCCTCTAACATACTATAAAAGTGGATATTTTCACGCGACTTATTTTTCGCACTCAGCCGGGTAAAAGGAGTTTCGTGAGTTTTTAATTCCACAGAATCAAGACATTAACTACTGGAACATATGGCAAGCAAAAATATTTGTGTGCTTTTATTTTCATGGTTGTTACTGGTAGCGCGAGATGTGCAAAAAATTTCAACACCGAGAAAATTTCAACTTTTTACAGTATGCTTTATCTTTCAAAGCCTCTACATTTCTTCAATATGCCTTCCCCCAAATTCTATCTTAGGATGATAAACCTGTCTGCTGCCGTTACCCATCTTCCTTTCTGCATATTCCCCTCATCCCACTCCCTCTCTCCCACTGTCTGAACCCCTGATGCTCCCCAACCCTTTTCTCTCCCCCCCCCCCCCCCCCCCCCCCACTAAAGGTTCTCACTGACGGCCGGGGCTTGCTGCGATGCGTTGCGTGCACAGCGCAAACCTGGCTCCCTTCCCTTGGTAATCAGACACCGGCGGCGCGAAGCGGATCCGCCGCCAGCCGTCGCAGGTGCTGCAGGGGTGACGCTCCACGCTGCCGTGTAATCCTAGGAATGAGTTATGACAGTTGTCTCCCCATCGCCCCGACATTCAATCTGGGCCCCGACGCGATACACCTGCCTACAAATTCTTTCAATCAATAACTCATTCTACCCACTGAGAGGCATATCTCAGGGGTGGGAGAGAAGAGAGAGAGAGAGAGAGAGGAAAGAGAGATGAGACAGAGAGATGGGAGAGATGGGAGAAGAAGAGGGAGCTAGAACAATCAAGGGAGCTTGCTCGAGTGTGATGAAGAAGAAGGAAATGATGTTGTGTCCCAACCCGGCTCCACTCTAACATTTCTCAGAAGGAACATTGAAAGCTGCAGGTATTTTATATACACACACTAACATATATACATACATAAATACACACATACATACATTAACACATACACACATGCAGTGTATATGCATATGTATACACATAAGTATTATACATATTATATATGTATATAATAATGAAATACATTTCATTCATTATCTTTTGTTGTATGTACAAGCACGTATACTAAAATATGACCACACATCTATTTTCAAACTCATGATATCTATAAAGTGATATATTTCACTTCACTGTTGTCTTTGCAGATTTTACAAGCCAACCAATATTCTTGAAATTAATAACTCGCAAAAATATTGCCTCCTGTGTTTCTTTTCAGATGGAAATACATTTGTCTTGAAAAGTGACAATACCACTTTCTCATTTTGTCAATGTGGATCATGGTAACAAATTTAACCACTTACTAAAATGCCTTACAAGCTCCAATTCACAAAATATCATGCTAACAAAATATATGGTGCATACTGTAAATGACACTTTTGTGAGGGCATAGATTCAAAATAAATTCTTTCCTTTTGTGTGTTTCCTTTTATTAAAGAGAACATCCAGTATCTCTGTTATACCTGACTAAAAAAAAAAAGGCAGATCTATAGAGTGTCAGCACCTATTTTAGCTGTTCTTCCTTTATATTTATAGCCTTCTGGGAACTTGTCTCTGCGTTGATTCCAATTCAGTCGTCTACATCTTCCTTTGCTCCACATGGCTAATTTATTATCACTTCATCACTTGCTTGGAATTCTGGGATTCCTAGTTTTCCTCTCTCCTTATCTATTCATGTTTGTTTGTTGTTGTTGTTTTCTCAGTACATGCCAGGTATCACAATCTGTCCATGATCATTCCATTACTCATTTTGCCATTACTTTACCCATAATAACCCCCTCCTCAACTCTCAATTTTTTTGTATGTAATTCTGTCCCACTTGTTTCCCTTCATTCCTCCTTTAGTCTTTCTGTCCTTCTCTTTCTCTCTCTCTCTTTCTTTCTCTCTCTCTCTCTCTATCCCTCACTCTCCCTTCCCATTATTTCACCTCCCCCGCCAGCGAAGCTCGCAAACTGCTACCTGATGAACGAAGCAGACACGGTGCTAAACGAAGCGTTGAAGTGTGAAAGCACGGAATACAGTTAACATCAACCGAGCAAAATGATCCCCGGCATCTGTCTTATCATTTACTGTCAATATTTGAAAGACTTCATATATATTTTTTCCCTCATATTCCATCCAAAATTCATGATCAAGCAGCAGAGGAGATGCTGTCTGGAGTTATCAAGGAACAATCCTCCGATGAGAGGAATTCCAGATGTTACCAGAGGAGGAGATGAGACAGGCAAGAGAGTCTACTGTATACGCCAATATATTTCGTGGGTTTGGGTTTTTTTTTTTCATCGTAGTGAAGCATTTTCACGAGTCTGGTGCTATTCGCAAATATAACAACACGCAAAAATATTTACTCTGAGCTATAGCTGTTTCCAGAGCAGTGAGATTACAACTGATACATGGAAATAACATGCAAACATGATTGTGCATGTGTCTAAATCATGCTGGCGCATATAATAGCACACTGTGAATAACTAGTACAAGTAACGTGAATGTATATTTCATTTCAATAATCTTGGAATTATTTTATTAGGAAAACATTATGGTTAGGGCAGTTCTCAATGCTTTTTTTTATAAGTTTATAGCATATTTGTTTTCAATGTACAGTCGCTAATTTTGGTTCATTACAATCAGTGGATGATTAGATGATACTGAATTCCCCGTCCATTGATGTTTTCGATGATCACAAAACTAACCTCTCGCGAGATTGTTCAGGAGACCCAATTTGTGAAGAAAACTAGATATATCGCTACGGCTACTGATATGCCTCCGCCACAATGCATGGTTCTCCTAATAGGTCTATAGTACAATGTCTTGACAATGTGTGATGACAGTTTCACACAATTGGCAAAATATCAAAATGACAGGTTTGACACAAATGTGCTGAATGTTCACTTTCCTAGAACTAGGTTTAATTGGATGAATGATTAAAATGTCAGAGTGCAGGTATTTGGGGAACTGATGATTTTTACTTGACTTTTGACCCTTTTATAAGTTTATGCATTGAGTAATTTTCAAGGTATTGAGAAAAAGTATAATTTCAGTATCAAATGGGAAAATAGCATTATCTAAACCTGGCCTTTGACCTTTGACCTCACAGTTCCCCAGAGAATCACTGTTAGGTAGAACATGCATAAATATGTAAGTTTCATGATGATACCTTGAGTTACTTTCGAGATGTGGAGGAAAAAGTGCAATTTAGCACTTTCACTTGACCTTTTACCTTTTGACCTTTGACCTTTTGGCAAGAAACTTCCCCAAAAATATATATTGGGTAATACATGCCATACATTAAGTTTAAAAAAAAAAAAACCTTCAGGCATACTGCATTTTAAGGAAAGTAGTAATATTTTGAGGAGTTGACCTTGACCTTTGACCCCTGACCTTTGACCCCTGACCTTTCACCCATGACCCCCAACTGCCCTAGATAATCACTGCCCATCGGTACAAGCATATATACTAAGTTCCATGAAGATACCTTGAACCATTTGCGAGATATGGAGAAAAACATGAAATTTCAATTTTTTTTTCACAAAATAATCTGTGACCTTTGACCTTTGACCCTGTGACCCTAAAATCCACACAAAGTATTATCCCCCAAGGATATACCCTCATACCAAGTTTGATGTAAAACCACCGCACGGTTCTTGAGATATTGACAAAAACAAAACGGGACGGACGGACGGACGGACGGACGGACGACCCGAAAACATAATGCCTCCGGCCACTTCGTAGCGGAGGCATAAAAAAAAAATCGCTACATTAGTGGTGCATACAGCACTTCAAGATCCACAGACATTTCTACATTGCAACAATGTACCCTCCTCTCTACAACTGATACAATGTGAATTGAATTTTACTTCGTTTTCATCCTCTACCAGCATCTAAAGTATCTACCACGCAAGCACTGTTTGCACACAGCAAACAGAACTCAAAATATCTTTTAAACTGGATGAAGATCATTGAATTCTGTATCTTCCCATTCCAAACCAATGCATGCAATTTGAAAATGAGGAGATGCAAATACACCACTAAGAGTAGAACCACAACTCAGCAAAGCAAACCACATGCGAATACACATACGGAATGAACATCTTCAGTAGATATGGAATTAGTTCTTTCTTTCATATAACTCAACATCATTTACCCTCAACAAGTGGTAGTTTAGGTGTAAGTGAGATGTTCTACTACAGGTAAGTCTGGGGATTTATCTGAGTATAGAATCATGGCATCATTCATACCATGCAATCACTACTTCAATTATACATAATAATGATAATCATAAATAACATTTAAATATAGCACTTCATATGGGCATTTCTCAGTGCAGTGATACGGAAGGTTCTGAAAAGGTGAATTAAACTGCTAAATATAATAAAAAAAACATTGTGATATGTATATATAGCAAAAAAAGGTAAATATGATTGACTGACGAAGTGATTGATTTAAACTTGTCTACACTTAAAGCATGTTGAATATGGAAGGGAAGTTTTTTCCGAGCAAATGGAAGAATGACAGAAAAACGCTCTAGCACCATAACAGGCACATGTGTGAGGACTGTATGATAACTGCAGAGTAGAGGAAGAACGGAGAGATTGGGTTGAAGAACAGAGGAGCGGAGAGAAATAAAAAGATATTTTGTGCATAACATACACACTCAAGATACAAGCAATATTTGCTGCATCTTCAAATACTGTAAAACGAGGTATTTTCACATGCACTTTAATTTCGCAAATTTCACAAGAGCCAAGATTCGCGAAATTAAAATGCACACAAAAGTTCTTGTCCGAACTATTGCATTGAATGCCAGTGGTAATTCGTGAAAAATTTCATGCCGTGAAAAAGGCCATTGTCTCCAATGAACGCAAATTTCATGCTGCGAATACATCTTGTTTGACAGTATGATGAAACCAAATGAGTCTAAACTCTCCCTCAGGAATAAGTTCCCTGTGGAAAACTATACAGAGACACCAAACTCATACCTGACACAGTTCACCTGATTTTGAGTTTCAAAGCCTGTCTCATCCTATTTCTGAATTATCACATTTATGACGAACCTGGCTCAAATAAGCGCTGGAATGGGGAAAGGGCAGATCTTTGCATTCAATTCTTTCGCAGTCAAATTCCTCAGTCCATTGACTTCTTCTCATACTGCATTGCCTGCAGCTATCATGGATTCAGGAGTCGAGCATCAGAATACTTTTTTGAAAATCTAGATTGAAGGGCAAAAGGGCAGGAATTGACATCTTTCTGCGTAAACATATATCTTGGGGCAAACCGTGACTTCCGTTGGCAATATTGTATATCTGTTGGATTTGCATTAACTACCTACATAGTATCCTAGGACACTCCATTTACATATTTATAGCAAAGTAACTCCCAAACCAGCAAAATTCTATACTAGGTGTCACCTCCAACTGAATGACAGTCACACAGGAGTCATAGAGATCCTGGGTTTCAGAAGAATATCTGGGCCAAGCTAGGAAAACCTTCAGTCTTTTGCAAACACTGTAATGAGATCTTTTTTTCTCTGTTTTATTTTTGTTCATCATTTCCTCCTGTCAGTTTTACATAAATATTTAATTTTTTGAGTATACTCCCCTTTCCCCTAGCTCCCTTCCTCTTCTCCCAAACAGTTTCTTGTCCAAGCTATAAAAAATGACTCAAAAAATGTTTCTACAGACATCCATAACTTACAGTGATGCTTTCCAATCCATATCCTCCTCATCTTCCTTCATCCGTTCCAAATAGTCAGTCCCTCATAAATGTTCACTTAAAGGGAAGATAAACCCCAAGAACAACGTGGATTGAGTGAAAGCAGCAACATTAGTAGAACACATCAGTGAAAGTTTGAAGAAAATCGGACAATCGATGCAAAAGTTATGAATTTTTAAAGTTTTGGTGTTGGAACCGCTGGATGAGGAGACTACTAGAGGTTATGACGTATGAGTGGACAACGATACCAAGAAAATATAAAGAAAATACTACAAAAATCCATTTTTCAAGAAAATTACAAATTCCATCAACTTGATATTGACATATGTTAAGGGTAGCAATTATTCCCCCTGCTTTCTGAAAGCGGTTGGTCCACTGCTCTTTCATAATTCTAGAAAAGTGAATTTTTGTTGAATTTCCTTTATATTTTCTTTGTATTGTTGTCCACTCATACGTCATATCCTCTAGTAGTCTCCTCATCCAGCGGTTCCAACACCAAAACTTTAAAAATTCATAACTTTTGCATCGATTGTCCGATTTTCCTCAAACTTTCACTGATGTGTTCTACTAATGTTGCGGCTTTCACTCAATCCACATTGCTCTTTGGGTTTACCTTCCCTTTAATGTCTTTTAGCACTCCTCCCCTTCACTACTCCCCTCCTCCTCTCCTAGCACGTCTTCCCCCTTTCAGAAGATCTCCCAGTCTTATGTGAACACCAGCTGGGGATGCCATTAACCCGTTGAGGACGAGTCCCGAGTATACTTGGGCAGGTGTCTATGGGAAATGCGTGTTGTAGCAAAATCAGTCCGTCCTCAACGGGTTAACTCTGTATCTCTCTAACTTTCTTTCATTCCTCCATATCTGTCAATGTAACAAAAATGCATTTCATTTTTTTTTTTGCATTCCTTCTCCCTGTTTTCCTCCCCACCCACCCTCCCACCTTAATTTCTGGGCCAAGCTGGCTTTATAATTCCAAGATCTGTACAGACACCAGTTCTAAAGAGATGCTTTAAAACTCTGTATCCCCCTTCAAATCTACCTTCCAGCCTACCTGCCAGCCACCAGTGTGTATTTCAATTTTGCAGTATATCCCTGACCCTCGCCAATTTCCCTCTTCCCTAATACCATCACTAGAGATTGGATGGGAGAGAGATAAGGAAGAAGAATAAGAAAATGGGAATGCGAAGAAGGAGGGGGAGGGGAGCTAGACCCCTCATCCAGCCCCCTGAGCCATAGCGATGTCGTAGAAGAGGAGGTGAGCTCAGGGGGGCGAGGGGGCTTGCATAATCCACCACGTGAGATACCTCCTGGTGTTTGAACAAGCAGCGCCCACGATACTGGGTCACTAGTCGGGGGACTGTCAGACGCTGAGTACGTCCCGCGGCATCGACGACGACGGCGGTAATGAAATCAGCGCCTAGATTTTAATTTCTGTTGTTGTTTAGATTGGGTCTCTTCATTTGTGTGTGTGTGTGTGTGTGTGTCCTTTGGTGGTTTCCACACATTTCTCTGTGGCAGGGGAGTGAAAATAATGAGAATATCTCGTGATGATCTTGACTCCCGATAGGATGACAGTGTCAGATTTTGGTGAATATCGAGGCTACCCTACGCAGTAGTGAGCCCCCAGTTGTGGTTTTGCCGGATGCAGGCTCACCCTCTTTCACTGCCAGCCACACATGCAATCTTGCCATAAACTTCAAGCAGCCATTACATTTCTCTGCTTCCTAAACTTCAACCTCTGGCATCTTGGCACAACTGCTTGAATGGGGTCTTGTTTTCTCTGCTTACATGTGCATACCAAAAGTTATCTGATTTTGAAAAAAAAAGAACAAAATGTTTTACATGCACTTCATAGATGTATATAAGATATATTTCTGCAAAGGTAGCAATAGTAAGCAGTGTCATGCAGCTACCAAATTCCTAGCAGATTTTACCGTCGCCTGACCTACAATGTACTCAGGTACCAAGTTGACTAAAAATCTATTCCACAATGCATGATGATTCTACCAGCTTAGCAGTCACATGGCCAATGTCAGCTATATTTAATGTATGATAGATACGAGTCAGAAATTCCTAACTATATAATAACATTCATTTGCACATCTGCGTATGAGAGTCTCGATTTATGTGAATGTATTCTACACATCTTTTGGGGAGCTTCAGTTTGTTTTCATGTTTTGTCTGGGGGTGGGGGTGGGGTTATAGCTGGTAATGATCCTTAGTTGCCTGTTGAAAGGCAGTCTATGAAGTAAAATGAAAAAAGGTCACAGGTTGTAAGACCTGCAAGATAGAATTGTGTTATGTCATGGCTCTTATCTCACACATATAACAAAAGAAGATTATTTGTACATATGATGACATTTTCTTGGAAATTCATACTTGTTTTCAAAAGCAGTCTCTTTGAAAAGTGTTGCAGTACAGATGAGCAATGATAGTGGTAGATGGCAGCATTTTCTACTCATTGGGTTGATCCTTCACATATACATACAATGTGAGATTCAATACTGTAAAACGAGGAATGTTTGTGTGCATTTTAATTTCACGAATTTTGCAAGAGCCAAGATTTGTGAAATTAAAATTCATGTGAAAATTATTGTCTACGCTATACACATGAATGTTAGAGGCAACTCGTGAAAATGTCATGCTGCGAAAAAGTTGTCGGCTCCAGTTCGCAAAGATTTCATGCCACGAAAATATCATGTTTTACAGTAATCAACCCCATAACAGCAAGCCAGTCAAAGAACATTTGTTTGCGAAGATGTTGACCACTGTGGTGAGTTCTAAGACAATGGGTACAATTAATTGTTTGTCTCACAAAAAAAAAAAAAATCAAATTTACCACGATTTTCTTCGCAAGACGAAAGATTAATTGTACCCCTATCATCTTTTGTTTTGCCCACTGGTGAAGTACTGACCATCACTGCATGTTTGGCTTTCGCCTAGTGTATGCGACATCCTCCAGAATTGGCAACATTCTAAAAGATAAAATGTATTCAAACATGTGAAAAACATGTGCAGAACTTGAGACATCACACTACCTACAAAATATGTGCACAAAACATGAGACCCAAAAAAAAAATCAAATGCAAGCAGCACAACAAAAAATACATAGGTGGTCAAATATTGCGTGCATCGTACTTGTGATGTGCACTCCGCACACATAATAATTTCCACAATATTCTCTCATTCAAAGCTTGCAACAAGCTCAAATTTCAAGCCATGGACCATCCTGGCACTGTCTCTATGCCTATAGATAATCACTCTTATCACTAATGGTTTACGAAGATTTATGACTGACATTTATGACACAGATTTGACCAAGATCTGCAGATACTGTTTACAATCATACACACACAGATACACACCCACACACACACACACACACACACACACACACACACACACACAAACACACAACCACAAACACACAAATGCACATGCAAACTACAAAGTTGAGTACCATGTGTTCATGATCACACCATGGAGTTGCAGGTAGAGTTAGGATCATCGTAGGATATGCTTGAAGATTGCATAATTAATTGAATTTTAAAACACACACACATTAAGTTATAAATGCGGCGCCAGTTTGTCTCATTGGCAAAGACAGAAATGAAGAAGCTGTGTGACAGACAGATCAACTCATCACGAGATCTGAAATACTCTGGGAAATACAATATTTGAATTGCGGCCCAATTAATTAATGACAGCAACTCATTCATCTTAAGGTAACTAGAAAAGGCCATTTGTCAGCATGCAAATGTAGCATGATGCTCCAGAACACTAACTTTTCATTTCAAAAAGGGGAGGTGGTCTTATTCAAAGTTTTCCGCGTGGTGCACTGATGCAAGATGTCAAGACAAGATGAAATTTTGCACAAACACTGAGAACTGATTTGCAGAAAATGAAACCTCACTGAATGGGACCCCCCCCCCCACCCACACACACACACACCACTCACACAACTACACTGTATCATAGCGGCAAACTCAAATCTAGGTTGGTGTGAGTCTAAATAGAAGACCTCCATCCCCCCCCCTCCCCCCCCCCCCCTCTTTGTGGTCACACATTTCTGTGCCTATCTTTGCTCTCCTGTGCGGTTTCTCCCCACATCTCGTTTCCATGGCAACACGATCCTGGAACATGCAGTAGCCGGGTTGCGCAAAGTGCCTGGGGCGACGGATATAGAATGTCTGGGCTATCCAAGGTACATGTGGTGTAAGCATGGAGTGACTGCCACATCTTGTGGTCTCTTCCTCACTTTCATTTAATTTGATTAACTATTTATCATGACGTTATTTATTACAACTGACCGAAGGCAAAAGTAAGGGGCCAGAATTTACCAGGGTACTTTTGAAATCTTTTCTGAACGATAATGTAAATTTTGACTGTGTAAATGCATGTGACCCATTGACTATGCCAACAGACAAGCAATAATAAATGCATGCCAACATGTGCATGGGCAAGGTATGCCTAGTTTGCATTATCTCAAAGTCCACAGACTAAATTAAAATCATGAATTTCTTTTCAACTCCTAATGGGAATTTGGGCCAAAATGTTTCAAAATACTCATCGAAATGACCAACTCCCTGTCACTTTTGATAGCACTAAGAGTGCAAAAATTATGTTGAACAAGAAGTATGTGTGTGTGTGTGTGTGTGTATGGGTGTGTGTTAGTTGCTGAAATGCTTGCCTGATATTGCTACGCCTTGCACTACCTCAAGGCATTGGGATGTTGACCCTTGACCTCATCTGGAATAGTGAGACAGAACCCCCTCACCCAACCCTGCCCTTCCCCCCACTTCCCCCCCCCCCCTCACTCCCTCTTAATGTATAAAAGCACATTCTGCCACCCCCAGCGAGGGCATGGATCACAACAAATCATTTCCAGGTTACCAAGAATTTAATCTCCCAAAGGTGACTGATATCGTCTTGAAAACATCAGAACAAACAGCACATATAAGGAGATGCCATTTCACCATTTTAGTTATGGGAGGGTCTTCTTTTCTTTTCTTTTTTCTTTTTTTTTTTTTGAGATACAATCATGCAGATCTTAGTTTGCTGAGTAACAGGAGACTGGTTCTACATAAAGTGCTGAAATTACTGATGACCCATCATTAGCTTGAACCATTCACTAGTTAGTTAGCAATTTCATACAGTCAGCATTAAAAGGGCATGGACATGGACATGCACATGATATTTTATATTTTGACTCTTCAATACTCAAACAGGATGGATTTGAAGCTAAAATCTGACATTCATTCTACTCTAGTTGCAATTTGATATTTGTCTTCAAAGCAGGCTATTCATCAAAAATTATTCTACCTTCCTGGGTGATAATGGACATCAAAAAAACTTCCCTGTACATTAGTGGATTGTGGGTGCTTTGCTTTATTTTCAGCAAAAAGAGTCTGCACTGTCATATCATTGACATTTTGCTGAATGTGTAACATTATGGGAACTTCATTTCAGAAATAACATACACATTTCTACAGCACCTGCCTCCTTTTATTCCTAGCTTATTTACTGCAGTGATGGTTACACATTCTGATTTTCCTGGATGTTGTGACGGAGACATCATATTGACAAAAAGACCCTTTATGGGCAGAGTTGCTGTCAAGAAATGTGACATCCAATCATTAATGATTTCCAGCCTTTTATTCAAAATCTATATTAAGTAGAATGAATATAAAAGAGAGACCAGTTAGTAATCTGACAGTGTCACAAGATTTTTATAAAGAGAGAAGAGAAATGGACAGACTGACAGACAGACAGACTGAGAGAGATGAATCCAGGGAACTGAGCAAAGACATACAGACAGACAGACAGACCGAAAGATGCGCAAACTAGAAAGCAGCAAGATGCAAATACCGTACAGACAGGACACGTACGTCTCGCTGGCCAATAGGGGAGCCAGGTTGGAAAGGCCTCGCCGAAAACCTGTCAAAATACAGATGCTCCCGTCGAATTTGTCGAGGGGGCAGCTGCACACACATCACACACCGCCGGTAAGGGACAGCCCCCCAGTGGATCTGGGGGATAGGAAATGAGCTGAGGCAGGTCTATTCCATAGGCTGGCACCAGCACCATCCAGGCCATTTTTGTGCAGTTGGCCTTTCAATGCCAACATGATCGACATTCAGTGCCACATTTCCCTAATTTTTCACTTCTTTTTTTCATGTGGGGAATGACCAGACAAAGGGGGGGGGGGGTCCATTTTACTGCTTATGGTGGGGTCATGCAGCAACAGCTCTCCTCCCCCCCCCCCCTACACACACACACACACATACACACACACACACATTTGTTCACTGTCATCCAAAAGCATTCCCCAAAGATGATTGATTCATGGTGGTACATGAAATTTTTAATTACAAATGCAAATTCCCCAACACTTCACTATTTAAGAATTTATGTTAGCTTTACTACAAAATTGTTATTCATTCAACTTGATGCATCTTCGCATGGTATAGATAACACTTTGAATACATTACTTCTCTGTGCATTGTGTCATTTTCCCTTCATATGCTTGACTTTTGTGAAAAAAAATATAAGTACAAAAACAAACATCTCAAATAGCAAACACATTGAGGTATTAAAAGAAAAGCACATTATCAAACTGGTCAGAGGTGTTTTAAAAGACTAAAATAAATGATAGGAAGCACACATGCTCTTGTGTTCATAAATTGGTCTTCAGCTGCTTGTCATAACTTGAGAAACAGTCTCAATAGATCGAACTGTTATTGATGCAAGCAAAGTTTGGGATTATTTGTGAGTCATTAAACATCTTTTATCAAAGGGCCTCCTATCATCAGAGAGAAGCATTACATTACAAAACACCACATGGATATCTATGAGGGAACATTAGGAATGAATAAAGGATAGATATGGGCTTTGGGGATGAGAAATTAATCTTGAATGAAGTAAGCAGTTATGAACTTTGCATTCTTTGATTGCATTAGCACCAAGACTGAGGCCAGCCACATTAAACAAGTGTCCCGTAAACGGACCATCACTTTAATAGGCCTCTTTACTGTTTATTGTCAATTCTCCATGCACTACAAAACATGAGGCCTTGGAAAATGTTTTATGACATCACACCATGCTTCAGAACATTGTCTTGTCTTTTAACACAAATAGAAATGACTCTACTGGCAAAGTCACAATATGACATAACTATAGTTTTGTCTCTCTCTTCTTTTTTTTTGGGGGGGGGGGAGGTTGTGCTTGAGTCAAAACATAATACTGTAGAAGCCATATATTTCACAGGGTTTTATTGAGAATTTTGCACGTTAAGTCTGGGTGCTATTTGCGAATTTAACAACACACAGATACATTAACTCTGATCGTGACACAAATGTGATGTGCGTGCATACATTTCTCCCTTCATTACTGTATTTTACCACCACTAATTCAATCACACAGGAAATTGTTGGGAAGTCCCAATTCCTGAAAAACTAAGACCGGGCTATAATGGCATAAATATGTATTGACATGGTCTGCAAATTTACGAAGTTGGTATTGTAACTTTCTATAAATTGTCTAGGCTTTTGTTTCCCTCCTCACTTTGATCAGACTTTTCTCACCCATGCATACCATCTTGCATAACCATTATTGTACCTTTGAATTTGACATAACTGTAAAATGAGGAATGTTCGAATGCATCTTAATATCACGAATTTCGCGCGAGCCAAGATTCGCAAAATTAAAATGCACGTGAAAGTTCTTTTCTACACTATATGCATTGAATGTTGGAGGCAACTCCCCAAAATTTTTTTGCCACGAAAAAGGCCGTCAGCTCTAATTTGCGAAAATTCTATGCCGCAAAAATATTGTGTTTTACAGTAACAGACAAATACAGTAGTCTCCTCTTAATCGGGTAGTGTCTGGCAGAGCATTTCTTACCCGATTAAGCGGAGAGTACTGTAGTATCCTTTAACTTATGTCATGAGAAAGCAATGTCATACTTTGCAAGGACATGTCAATCATGGGAATGGATATATGAAAATATGCATGTGGGATAGCTGAAAAACATACAGGTGTAGCATATAGGGATCTGAGGAAAGTGTCCAATATTTCTCATGAAATGTGCCTTAAAATTGCACTAGGTAAGACTATATATTCCATACTTCCTTTTCTTTCTTTTCATTTCAGCTGCAGTTGTTATATGCTTTACACACCCACAATCATATAATTCAGCCTTCAGGCTGCAAAATTCTTAGAAGGAATGAGTTATACTGCAGCTGACGATAGTAATATCTCACATTACACTTGAAAAGCAAAAGTTTGTAAAATCCACCAATTGTCCGTAGCAGATGGAGAAACAAATGTAGAGACAAGCAAGACTGCAATCAATCATGGTCCAAGCGTTACACAAGCCTTACGTCAGACCTCTCCAGACACTCAGAATGCAACCTCACGGCCAGTTTTGCGATGACTGATGATTCGCCTTTTCATACCGTCTGACGACAGGTGGAGACAAGCAGCTGCGGTGGGACATGATAGGTGCAGGATATCGGGGGAACAAACGTGTTTATGTGTCCGTTTTGTGTGTACATGCATGCATTGTTTGTGTGGGTTTGTTTGTATCTGTGTCTGTGTATAGTTTTGTGCAGGTTTGGGGGCTGTTTATGGGTAGAGCTCATTAGGCCTAGTGTATTTGCATATATGTTTGTCCATAGACATCTTCACTTGAGAGAGATACAATTCTTCTTTAAGAAAAAAACAAACATAATAAAAATATATATATATCATGTGTTTAACCATACCTCTGCTATGGTTGAAGGTGCACCTCTTGAGTTTTGCTGCATCTTCTACAATCAGCGCAGAGATGGTTATGTCTCCTGACAGAGCAGAAGCTGTTGCTGACAAATATCCCCCGAGGGCAACATCCGGTCAAACCCCTGCAGTCCCCATGGTTATCGTTCTCCTCTTACAAATGATGTAGGAGTTTCTAGCAATTTGTCCAACCTGAATGGAAAATAAAAGGTGATAAATACAAAGAGACATTAAAAAGATATTTACATACATATATATCTATCAATAAAAGAAACAATATTTGCTCAGAAGTAGTGAGAGTATTATGTTCATGTTATGGTTGATGTGGAAGTAGATGAAATAGGTTCCTATCTATGCACTGATCTGTTATTGTTCAAGGTTTACATTATTCTTGCAGATGGAAATATTTTACCTTATTCTGACAGTTTATTGTTTACTATGATAATCTGAGTTATTTGTATTAGCCTGTACTGGCAAATAGGGACAAAGGATGAATTGCCCAATGCATAAGTATTTGGTTTGTGCACATTAAACAGCTCATTTTCATGTTTGAATAGATACGGTAGTAGATGCTAATTGCATACTATCAGTGAATTTGAACTTAGAGTATTAGTTGTCCATGTAACTTATAAATGAAGTTATTTTGACAGATATCTAAATATCAGACAATAGTTTGCATTCTAATCTAGGCATAATATTGACACTACAATCTAGACTTTTTTTACACGGAAAGCTTAAAATATATCTAGCAATATTACTCTTTAAACTCTGTATCAAAATGCTTTGTATGTTTTGCAATGCTATGTTTTTAGCTATAGATGTGCAATCATGTGTAGAGTAAAATTAACATGAACAAATGAAATGAATTTCTTTTATTTGTCTCTTTGTATGGCTAGATCAAACTGTTTGAAAAAGAAAAAAAAAAATTGTTACCTCCACCACATTGCCATGGACTGAAAGTTGTCTCTTTTTGGGGCTTCTGCGGGATTCCTCCACAGACACTACCTCAGGATGTACAAAGTTCTTCAAAGCATCTGTGTTCACATGGAAGTCTGCTACTTTTTTGACACGTGGAGATATAAATACGAGAATCAACATTTACCATAACTGCAAATATATATATATATTTTTTAACATCTGAAGTTGTGGGACATTGCTTGCTCTACATGGGCCTACTCATATTTATACTGTCACTGTGATGCACTATACATATTCATGATATATTGTATCATGATTATCATAGTGTTTCAGAGACACTGACTGCTTTTATTTCAAATGTTATTCCATTTCTTTTATTTTCACTAAATAAAACATGCATACATAAAAATGTGACAATAATGTGACAAGTATAACATAACAATAAGACAAAACAAACAAACGAGCAAACAACCAAAGTTATCAAGTGCAGGGGTTAATGAAAAGGCAATGGGCCTTATTCAAAACTAAAACATACTTTATACAATCATTTATTTACATATAAACATGCATTCATTTGTATTGTTTACATTTTTAATATAGTTATTATTAATTGACACTTGT
This sequence comes from Diadema setosum, assembly GCA_033980235.1. Taxonomy (NCBI): domain Eukaryota; kingdom Metazoa; phylum Echinodermata; class Echinoidea; order Diadematoida; family Diadematidae; genus Diadema; species Diadema setosum. The sequence goes on along the minus strand of CM067066.1, from coordinate 16,717,707 downwards.
TATACACCCGTATACATTATATGCACACCGCATCTAATACAATGTTCACTTATACAGATTAATACTTCCTTAATATTATGTATTTTTGACAATGATAGTGATATTGTATTGCTGTATATCTCTTGTATGTCTATAATGTCTATGTATCTATGTTATACGTGTGCTTTGTTTATGTATAATGTATCGACGTAACCGCGTATGCATGCAAACAAAACAAATTTCCAGAAACGGACAATAAAATTGAATTGAATTGAATTGAATTGAATTGCTTTTTGCATCTTCTACTGTAGATATTGTCTTAAAGGGTACATCAAGAAGATTTTCATAATATTTCACATCATGTAGTTACATAAATCGTCAACTCCATGCATAGATTTGTGGAATTTATTGTGATCCCTGAGCATATAAACCAATATTCTGAAAAATCTGAAGCAAATCACACTGAACAAGGATTATGACATAAGAGGCTCACATATTTTCAGAAATGTAGCAATGCAAATCCATTACAATACTGCTTGCTTAACCCATTGAAGAGTAGTCCTAAATATACTCAGGCAGAAAAAAAAATGTGTTTTTAATGCATGCTGTATTCTTTTGTTCTGCTTCCTTGAATCCACATTCATGCATTCTTGAAAAGGTAAAGCTGTCATGTCATAATTATTGTTCATTATGATTTGTTATAAACTTTTAAAACATTCTAATTCTTCATCCCAATCGCTATAAATTCTGAACTCTGTACCTAGTATAACAAACTAATAGTTGTTCAAATGTAAATATCTCAATACAATTTGGAGATCTCCTTTAATGTGTACTCAAAATTTGTATTAGATATTTGTTTGAATACAGTTGAACCTCTATTATCCGGCCTCCCTTTATCCCGATCTCTCTATTATCCGGACGCAATCTCGCCGTGATTTTTTAATCTTTTTTTAATAATTACGGGAGGAAAGGGGGATTCCCAACTCCTTGAGAACTCCTACACAAACACACATGAATTACATATACTTGATACATTTCTTAATAATTATTTAGGTAAATCATCCCAAAAATTAATAAAAGAAACTGATTTCATTCTTGCAAACACGAACCTCTATTTTGGGGTCTGTTACTGAGTGTAACAATGAAAAGGTTGCAGTATACACATTACCACATGTGGTACTACAATTGGCTACATCAGTACATGTGTATGTATGTACATAAGCATTGAGTCTCCCGTATCTGGCCAAATCCCTTATCCGGATGAGCCCCGGTCCCGACTTGTCCGGATACGAGAGGTTCAACTGTACTCAGATTTACATGAAGTATATGGATATCAGCAAAGAGCATAAGATTTATTGCTTGCACAATTGTCTTATATATAAAACATTTGTATATTTGCATATTAATGTTGAAATAATATAAATTAAGTAGCATATCAAGAAATATTCAGTTATCAAACCAGATTTAGACAGTTACAATAATACCAAGAGCTATGTATTGAGAGCACAATATGCTTACCACGTTGAGGACGGACTGATTTTGCTATAACACGCATTTTCCGTGGACAGGTACCTGCCCGAGTATTCTCGGGACTCGTCCTCAAGTTAACAATTAAGGAAGTTTTTTTAAATTTCAATGATGTGTGCACAAATGTGTGAAATCATGCTAAATCTTTTATTGGAATGTAAATTCAGATGCAGATCACACTATTTACTTGACAGGTTTAGGCATTGACATATATCGTAACAAGCTGAGGTATAAAAGGCGTGCGCGTTTTTGCTCTGTGCTGACAGGGAGGGCTTCTGCGGCCACAAAAAGTCTGAATGGTGACCACATTATAATGCAATTGTTATGTTATGGGAACTCTTGCAACTGGTAGAGAATTTTATACAAAATGTGCATTTTCTGTTTTGTATGATAGTTTTAATCAGACATAGCACTTATGATAGGATTTTAAGTTAAATGCTGTATTCTCCATGAAAGGTTCAATGTTTCATGTGATGCATAGTCCCACACATATTTCTATTAAAGCAAAACTTAACTTTACTTCAATTTTTGGTGATTTCACTTTGTGCCAGGATGCAGGTCCGTAGCAGAGTGGCATTTTTTAAGTTGTAACTTTCAGCCGCAATTTAGGTGCAGCCTTTGAGACTAGATACCAATTTCTTCTGTGTTATTACTACCTGGGACTTCGACGGGCTTCATATTACATCAGTGGCAATGCTATCTCTACTTTTTCATTTCAAGGCATAACAACTGCAGACTTTCAATACTTTTCAGGGTTTGTCTCTTACTGCTTTACGCTACAGATATCGCAACAGTCATTGTGCGCGCCACTTTGGTGCCCCTCTTTCCTTTAATGCCAAACTGCTTCACAGATGGCCGCTCGCTTGCCGTCGCCCATCAAATTGGCAATGATTTTGATTACCTCAAGCTGGCAGTGATTTTTGATTGCCTCGCAACACCTGCCAAACGATTTTGTTTGCTTCCTTCCAACGCTAACTTTCCTGGGGCCTGATTCGGTGATTGCTTTCCCACCATGTACAAGGTTGAGAGTTCCTCATTACGCTGTACATGGGTGAATCATTGCCATCACACAAAAAAAGAAAAAAAAATAGAGATAGTAAGACGAGATACTACACAACACTTGCAACAACTTTGCAGAGTTAATGTCATCAGAAGGGGGAAGTGTGTTATTGGGGAGGGCCGCTCCCTGGGTTTTCGTTTCGCAATTGTCTTGAGAATTACAAAGAAAAATCTGGATGCGGCTGATACCCTATTTGCAGGAAACATTTCTTTATTACATGAAACATGGTGTGGCATAGAGGTTGAGATAGCCTTGGCTGTTTTACAAAATCAGGTCATGGTAATACTGCATGATCAATAAACAGTTCGGGAGGGGGGGGGGGGAGAGGGGTTCAACTTCACAGAACCCACGATTGCAGAAAGTTGATAACGCATTATTGGTTGAGCAGACCTGAATAAAAATGATAATTTCAAGATTAAAAACCAAGTAAAGAGACTGCAAGTCATAAATGCCATACTTCTGCATGGCTTCTGTACGTACTTCATCATAGTTGGGATCCAACTCCCTTTATTAAAATCTTATCAAAACTTAACAGAGAAAAGACATACGGTTCTACTGTATTTACACAACAATTAATAAGCAGCACTGTGCAAATGGCCATGCAAACCAGGATTGCATTGTTTCACGATGTTAATGAGCTGCTGGTATAAGATATATGCAGGTATATACTGGGATACATATATATATCTTTCTCCCTCTATGTTTTTCATTTACTGTAAAGTGGATATTTTTGTGGCGAATAATTTTTCATGCTAGGCCAGGTAATATGAGTTTTACATGTTTTTAATTCCGCAGAATCAAGACATCAACTACTGGAACATAAGGCAAGCAAAAATATTTGCATGTTTATATTTTTACGCTAGCTTCTGGTTGCGTGAAATGAGCGAAAATTTCAACACGGCGAAAATTGCCACTCTTTTAGTAGCTGGGCAGCCTCATACCCCATATCTACTGGGACTTATCTTGCTTCAAGTCTGGACCTGTAGTGAGATAAATCCCAATATGAAAGGTTGAAAAATAGTTAGCCTGAGCTAAAGTTAGCCCACTCTAGAGGAGGTAGATCAGGTCCGCTTCAGACCAGATCTAACATCAGTATTAAAAGGTATCTTGATTTTAGCTTGGTCTAAACTCAGTGACCCACCCTTTTGACAATGGGCTTGCTATCTAGTGTTTACATTGAGTGACCCTGGATTGGCGCAATGTTTCACACACAACTCTGCTGGTCACGCATGGTAGTATACAACCATTTATCCCAAGCTAAAGTTATACCCCACTTCAGTAATGAGCTTAAGTCATGTGTAGTATAAAAGGGGTATCATACTCGAAAATTCAAAGCATACAAGCCTTGTACAACCATTGTACGATGTTGGGTTAGATACAACATGTCAGACCATTTTTGGTGACTCGACATTGGTCTCAACATTTCTGTTGCTGATGAAAAAGAAACAAACTCGATTTAATTCAACTTTGTTGACAGAGCCAAACACTTAACCTAAAAGTGGAAAGAAAGGTGTCAGGTTGTGACATTCTAATACTTGTTTTTCTATGTGAATGGTGCAAAGGGAGCTCAGCTTAAACCATGCTAAACACGCTCATCTCCACAACAAAGGTTTTCAATTATTGCGAAATAGCCGCCTGACTTTCCGGGTACCAAACTTAGTTAAGGACCGACTTCATATAATCAGAACCCACCAACGTCCTATAAAGACACAAACTTACTGAAAGAGCTACAGCGACACAAAAAGAAAAAAAAAGTCTCATTATCATTCAAAATTACCTGAACACTTTCATATCAAATGCAAATTCAATTCCTCTTCCTAATTCCTTTGGGTTGCCTAATGAATTATGACATTTGTGTATTTGGATCATTTTTGTCTTGAAATAATAATTTCTTCTCTATTCCAAATCAAATTACTTGCCAAACTATAACCACTTCCTCATCCTTCTTTCCACTTTCCAGTATCTCAATGCAGACAGATTTCACTCTTTATCTATTTCGCCTCTCTTCCTCTCTCCTCTCTCTCTTCAACCTAGATTTCATGCTACACCAGACAGGATCTAGGATCAGTCTAGACCAATATAACCAAGTCCAGATCATGAGATGTTGAGTATAGGATATTAATCTCTGTTTCTCTTTCCTATATATTTCTCTGCACCTGTTCCCTTTCAGTCTCTGTATGTATAATCTACCTCTCTCTCTCTCTCTACCTCTCTCTATATATCTATTTCTCCTTTTCTCTATCTCTATCTATCTATTTATCTATCTGCCTATCTATCTCTTTATCTATCTATCCATCTATCCATTCATCTATCTATCCCTATCTATGTACATATCTATCTCTCCCTCTCTATCTTTCATTTTTTCCCTTTCTCTTGCTCTTTATCCCCTAAAAAATCTCTCATCTATCTATCAATCTATCTATCTATCTATCTGTCTGTCTATCTCTATCTATGTACACATCTATCTCTATCTCTCTATCTTTCATTTTTCTCTTTCTCTTGCTCCTTATCCGCTACAAACATCTCTGAAGCTTGCTGAAAGTGAACTTGTGTGCTGACCTGCCAGAACCCCAGCTGGCAGAGCAAGGGCTTCACTGGTTAAGAGAGACCGCTCACATGCACAATGCTGTGATCGGGAGGGAAGTGGCGCAGTCTTATTTCCCAGAGGACATGACATTTTTGTGCTGGCAAACTGGTTTTGATATTTTGCCATCAAGCCAATAATTTGGTTAGTCAATACTAATTTTGCCGCGACTTTGACATCACCCAGTCCAGGGGTAGGTTGAGTCGGGGGCAAGCAGGAAGGGGGGACAGGAGGCTTTCACAGCTGCGCTATTGTGATGCCCCATGTTATCTTCTTTCATCTCATGACCATATCGTCGCAATCTTTATAGCCTTCACCAACACTCTCAGAATAGAGCTCATGACCATTATGTTTGGTTCTCCATCGAATGACATCACCTTGGTGATGGACAATTTCACAATTTTGCAAAATCATTTTCCTTACTTTCCAGTTTTTTAGTTTGGTAACATCAGTTTCCTTAAATTCCTGATCTTGCAATCTGGCATAGTTTAAAACTTACATTCTGGAGAAGAAACAAAAACACCTGTTCTCTTCTTCTAAAGGCTTACGCAAGTAGAGTAGAAAAGAAACTTCTCAGAGCTTAATTTTCCACAATAATTGATGATTTCACCATGAAATGCATCTTGTCTGCACACTCCTGAGGGTTACATAATTGCAGACTAATGGATGGGATTCTTTTCTTTGCTGAAGTAATGCAATCTATTCTCATGATATATCAGCTATATCATGAAAATGTGTAAGAAACAAATTGCTCACTAATCCTCTATGACAAGAAAGTCACATTCTTTTGGTAGGACATTTTTATCAACTGTAACTATGAGAGGATGCTGGGACCCCATCTCCCCCCCCCCCCCAAAAAAAAAGAGACATCGTATTTGAAGTAGAACGATAGGCATCAACTGTATAGATATTTCTGGGCTTTTTGCAAGCCATCTCGTATTTGAAGTGGAACAATAGGCATCAACTGTATAGATCTTTGTGGCTTTTTGCATACCATCTACAGCTAGATGTCAACAGTTTGACCAAAACTGCTACAACTGCAATACAGTAGGACCTTGATTATCCAGTCATCGATTATCCAGATTCTCTGTTATCGGAACATCAAGTGACTGACTTTTTTTTAATGTTTTTATATATTTTCAGTGCTAAATCTCATTCAAAACAAACATTTGTTCAACCACTACCGCGTGAATACACATTGGGACATATATTCCACTCATCGCAGCTGACTGTAACTCTTTTAAAGTCAGTTTGTGAGACGATGTTGATGACTGGTGCTGTGCTTTTAACTGGCACTGAGTGCACAGCAGTAGTTACCGTACAATGTAGCGGCAGTATTTTGCGAGTCGCAATGTAAATCTCATTGTCCTTAAATATTAATCAAAAAATAAATGAAGGGACATGAAGGGATATCTTACATATATTTCATTTTATTTTCACTTCATGTGAAGTATGAAACATATGACAATGCCATGCAGATAATCATAATAGTAGTAAATTGGTATCAACATTTGTATACCCCTAGCATGATATGCTAGAAAGTGTTGTATTTGAGCATATCATTCGTATCCGGGGGAAAATTGATTATCTGGAGGCCTGCTGGTCCCGACTAGGCCAGATGATCGAGGTCCTACTGTATATAAAATCTGTTCCCTGATATCTCTTCCCAAGATGAGTCACTATAACTTTCTACTATTCTGGTGATCAGCATTGACTACCAACAATACAATGAACTTGGCACGAATGCTACTTTCCGAGATTTGCATCGAACACTCTCCTACCCATCCCATATATACCACGCACACACACACACACACACACGCAGACACACAAACACACGCAGAGTTTTGTACATGATGAGATAAAGACTTCTGATGATGTCACTCTCCCCTTTGGCAAGGACTTCAGGGAGAATGAAACAAGATTGATGTGTCATTCACTGATAAAAGACAACAGGTGCTACCATCTCGGTTGAAACCATTCATTAACGCTCTGCTCTCGGTTTGCACTCTCACCCAACAAACACTACGCTGTTTTATTCTCCTTTGGACCCATCAATTTCTAGGCATGGGGGAGGGCGAGAGGGATCCAAAAACAAGTTCTTACAGTGTTGGCATCTCACCCTATTTACACTGGGCAAAAATTTGAATCCTAAGCCACTTTAAACCATATAAAAATGAGTCTTGTGCTCAGTGTAATTGGAATTGAATCAGTGAAGTGGTTTCAGTCTGATCCATTTTTTCAAAGCATATACGGGAGCTGGTTTCAGTCAGCCATTAACACACACTGGGAATGGAGGGTCATTCAAGAAACAGCTTTAAGTCAGCTGATATTTTGGGTCATGATTTATGACACATACATGGTACTAATGCTCTATGGTGCACTGTATACCCATTTAGCATGATAGAAAATTTCCCATGTGAAAGAACTTATTTACTATGTGCAATTGATCTAGAAGACAGGAGAACAAACATGAATAATTAATCACATAAAATGAAGGCTGTGTAAATGGGACTATATCAACTGGTTTTTAGAGATGATTCATTCAAAGCAACTCAAATGTTGAGCTACGATATAAACAGGTATCAGTGTCATTCCTGTGAATTAATATTTGTGTAGTTGTAAAGTTTGCACTGCCACTACCGCTGATGATTTCTTTGTACACAATTAACATGAGCTGCATTTGACAGGGACAAAAATGATAGAATTTAAAGTATGATTTATCTGCATGCAAGAAGCCAGAATGCCAGCATTAATCCCATCATAAACCTGCTCCCATTTTGGACATTCTTACCTGTATGATTATGAACACCATATCTATAGCTACACCTGTGCTATCTTATTGCAGCACAATGTGTACCACCATGCCGTTCCCTAAAGGCCCTACCCTTCATTCCCTTCTCCTATTGGGCCCAACCCCTTTACAGGCTGTTTCCCAGTGGTCTTTTCCAGAGGAGTCTGGTGTTCCTCCCCCTCCCCCCCCCCCCTTCTCACCCTGATAGTTACCCACTGTCAAGTATGCTGTCCCTGGCTTTTGTCACCTCAAGAGCTTCTGTGCTGGAATGTACTGATTATTCTCCACAAGTGTACAAATTAGGGAAGACGGAAAGAAGAAAACAAACCCGATGGTGTGATAATGATGGATGCTTTCAGACAGAGAGAGACAAAAAAAAAAAAAAAAAAAATATATATATATATATATATATATATATATATATATATATGATAAAATGTCCTTGCTATGGTATCCTTCTGGATATCAACTTTGAATCTTATATATCAGAGTGTTCAGATGCTGAAATGGGTCTCCCTGGCAACAGCAAATTGCAACAGCTGTGTCTCAAATTCTAAGGCATGTCAATCATATACACAGCTTTTGATACAAATGCCTACAACAGTATATGTGCTCTGAACACATACATATGAAAAGTGTGCACATTGTTGGCAGAAATGAATGAAGGTAAAGCTGAGCAACAAACTGTAAGTCTGAAACTGTCATAGAGGTCAAACCATTAAGATTATAACTTACATCCCAAAGTACAGAAGAGCTTAATTGGAAAACATCTCTAGTTTACAAATGGCCTGGGGAGAAAAAAAATAATGAAAAAGTGTGTTTGGAAAAACTACATGTAAGACTTGAGTGTGCTTTCAGACAAGTTTACAATAAACATCTAAATTAACCTGGAATGTGTTCCTAGACACATTGACAAACGAGTCTTATGGGCAATCTGAAAACGCTCCCCAAGAAGTGTCCCTCCGCTCCCCCGCCCCTTGCACTCCAAGATATCCTGTCGCTCCCCATCTTGCTTCCCTCACAAGAGATGGGAAACAGACATCCAGTAGACCCAGGGAGTTCCAGTGTCACCACAAAATTTACAACAAAAAAAAAGAGAGAGAAAAATCAGCCCATGACATGTTTTCCGTCCAAACACCACTTACGACTTATCTGGGAGCAGTATTTACATTGGAAATATTTCAAATACAGTCCATGTCGCCCTTGCCAATCTTCAATCTAATATGTACATCCATGGGAAAGTACAGCAACATCGTTTTCAAGAGGTATGGTATTAACGTCTGAATTATCAGGCTCAGATGCACAAAATGAAAATAAAATATGTTTTTATTTCATTGACAAAAACTTTGTAGATTTCAGAACATAATAAAAGTCACTATCTACAGTACAGAGCAAATACGATCAGATAATAATAGTGAATGTTGTATGCCTAAAATAAAATTGCCTTCTTTTTTCTACTCAAGGAAGTTTCCACTTACTTGCTTTAACTTTTTTTTTCTTTTTGTTTCACCTTCCTTGATATTTTTGTCTCTAGAGGACATCTTAGAAGGATATTATATTATACTTTATCATATTCTATATCTTCTGCCTCACTTTGGTATACCTTTCTATATTTAAACAAAACAGGGCAATAAACAGACCATATTTTCAAGCTATAAGAAACTCATGTTTTATAATAGAAAGTGGGGAAAAGAGGTCAGACATCATTGAGAGAACGTATTTGTAGTCTGTTTTACATGAACACATCCAGCAAGAACTGAGCCAGACAGAAATATCAGCTAGAACAGCAAAGAATGAAAAAAAAAATAGCATAGTTTTAGATTGGTTACATCTGCTATATGATTAAAGAAACAAGATAAGTTTGTTCCACAAATCATGATCTACCCATGCCACTAGTCATTGATCACCAACAGCATACTAAACAGGGGTGGACCCAGGAATTTTATAAAGGGGAGGCGCCTTTACAACATTAAAGGAGGCACATGCCCCCCCCCCCCCAATTTTTCCCTTTTATTTCTTTTATATGCCCAGTGCAACCCCCTCTGGATCCACCACTGCTAAATACACACTAGTCTAATCTTTGAGATTTAGAGAGTGGATATTACTTATAAGTCCCTTGTAACTTAATCATAATGAAAAAAAAAATATATATATATAGATATATTGCTGAAAAGTGTACAGGTTTTCTATGGCAAAGAATGTTAGATATTGAGTTCTTTTATCTGTTTGTTTTCTCGAAAATTCTGTTTTTTAAAAGTCAAAGCCCCATGAACAAAAGTTTAATTTCATTTTACTTCCTTCCATTACATTTTAGGTTCCCATTTCGGAATGATTGCAGAAATATTGAATATTCCATAACCTTAGTGCTGCAGTGCTATTGACATTTTCATTTCCATTGCTGCTGTACCTCACAATATCAGGAAAAAAGCATTTTCTATTTGACAGAGAAATTTTTCCTCTGAACTCTGAGATTCCCAATAAGCTCCATTGCTATCACTGCTGGAAGCACCACAATGAAGCACTATTGCTGTTGGAAGTACAATGATTTCATTGCAACGGTAGCTTTTAGCTCTTACTCAGCCACTGCAAAGTACTGTATACGCCAAATATTTCGCGTGGTTTTTATTTTCGCGAATTTCGCGAGTTGGGTGCTATTCGCAAAATTAAAGACATGCAAAAATATTGACTCTGATCCCTGAGGTGAATGTTACGTACGCGTGTACATTTCTCCGTTCAGTACAGGACTCCACGATCGTGAATTTAACCACTCACGAAATCGTCGGGAATTCTCAATTCGCGAAAATTTAGACTCGCGAAATATATGGCGTATACAGTACACCCTTGTCTGACACAAAAGTATGAAGGTGCGGGAGGGAACATTTTTATCATGATGAAAATCGTAGCTAGAAATAGCCAAGATAGCCGAAGGAATAGGCATGCAGACTTCTGAGAGAGAAGATACAATATCCAATTGTTGCTACCAAAAAAAAAATAGTAATTCCCTGCAGATTAAATTCAAGGTGGACCCAATTCCTATGAGTAATAGATTGATCAAAATTACTACTGTAAAACGAGGAATGTTCGTGTGCATTTTAATTTCGCGAATTTCGCGAGTGCCAAGATTCGCGAAATTAAAATGCACGCGAAATTTCTTGTTTACACTATACACATTGTACGCCAGTGGCAATTCGCGAAAATTTCATGCCACAAAAAAGGCCGTCGGCTCCAATTCGCGAAAATTTCGTGCCACGAATATATCATGTTTTACAGTAACTTGTCTTTAACACGGTCAATATTTCCATCACGGGCAGTAGTGTGAAAATTTCTGGATGCAAAGTGGGTGTTACAATAAAAGAAATGACCGTACATGAATGACCTTCTGGGCATCAGCTAGTTACTCAAAAGAGGATTTCTCATGTTTCTGCTTTCAGATAAACATGTACATTATACAATCTACTTGCAATCCCCCAAAACAAATGCCAGTAGGTCACAGGAAATCACTCAGCAATGCTGCAATGCCATTGAGAATTTTAAATGTTTGTGAAGACGACACAGAAACGAAGCAAGTAGTCGCAATAAACCTTTCGTGACTCCCCTTTCACATGTGGTCTTATAGCTTCTGGTCTCTGTAGCTCCTCAAAAAACAGACGTGCTGGTGTAGCCAGAGTATCAAAGTGTGCCCCCAGAATCCTCACTTGTGATTGTGACTGTTAAAAAGTGGTTAAGAGATTACAATCACAATGAACTCTCAAGTCAATCATTTCTACATGTCTAATATGGAATAGAAATTTCTGTACCACACTGCTTTGGCATGCAACATCATGACATCACCATTCTTGAAGGAAATTAACAAAATTCTAGAGAATTAGATCTGGAAAAACCATAGGAGGGAAAATTTTGTGGCATATGATATATGTTCTGCACATGCTCAAAGCATTTGTCTGTTTCAGTTTGTCTTTCCATTGATATTTGCAAGATGACATGGTTGTACAGTCATGCGGTTGCATGGTGATAGTGCTTGTTGGTAATAGAGAATTTTTACACCATGTTAGCAAGCTTGTTAGGTATTTAACCAGTCTTCTGCTAATATCCTTTGTTTCAACCATACATACCAAACAAGAATGCCATAGCCAACAACCTTTCATCGTAAACTAAAGAATACCAAAACCATAATGTACCATCAGAGCAACACAGGAAACATAACTAGGCCATCAACGTGAGATAAAGAGTGCCAAAACTGTACGGTTCTTGGATACCAACCTATAATAAGGAAGTATAGTTTGGCAAACCACATTTCAATAGGAGTAACAGGATGCTGATAACAGTACTATATCATATTGAACTAGAAAAGCACACCTCAACCCTGTGATGTGGTCTGGAGAATACCACAAAAACAAGGAAAAGTAGAAATTACGCGGTGCATAATATATGTCCCCGCCGGAAGTAGCATTTAGTAGCAAAATGTACAATATAGGTAAAAAGATGAAGGTCAAAGGTCAAAGAAGTCAAAGGTCAAAATTCTATGTAGAAGTTTTGAAGCCCTCACCTAGTGCCATCACATAAAGCAAACGGAATCGAAATCGGGTTAGAAATGGCGAAGGAGTAGCATTTTGTAGCCAATGTACAATATAGGTAAAAAAATCAAGGTCAAAGGTCAAAGAAGTCAAAGGTCAAAATTCTGTGTAGAAGTTTTGAAGCCCTCACCTAGTGCCATCACTTAAAGCAAACGGAATTGAAATCGGGTTACAAATGGCAAAGGAGTAGCATTTTGTAGCAAAATGTACAATATAGGTCAAAAATCAAGGTCAAAGGTCAAAGAAGTCAAAGGTCAAAATTCTGTGTAGAAGTTTTGAAGCCCTCACCTAGTGCCATCACATAAAGCAAACGGAATCGAAATCGGATTAGAAATGGCGAAGGAGTAGCACTTTGTAGGCAATGTACAATATAGGTCAAAAATCAAGGTCAAAGTTCAAAGAAGTCAAAGGTCAAAATTCTGTGTAGAAGTTTTGAAGCCCTCACCTAGTGCCATCACTTAAAGCAAACGGAATTGAAATCGGGTTACAAATGGCGAAGGAGTAGCATTTTGTAGCAAAATGTACAATATAGGTCAAAAATCAAGGTCAAAGGTCAAAGAAGTCAAAGGTCAAAATTCTGTGTAGAAGTTTTGAAGCCCTCACCTAGTGCCATCATATAAAGCAAACGGAATCAAAATCGGGTTAGAAATGGCGAAGGAGTAGCATTTTGAAGCAAAATGTACAATATAGGTCAAAGGTCAAGGTCAAAGGTCACAATTGAAATTCTGTATAGAAATTTCAAAGCTCCCATGTAGTGCTATCATATAAAGCAAACAGAATCAAAATCGGGTTAGAAATGACGAAGGAGTAGCATTTTGAATATTTTGAATACACACGGACGCACACACGGACGGACACACGGACGGACGGACGGACCGACACACACACGTACGGAGCCCGTTTCATAGTCCCCTGCTCGAACTCGTTCGGCGGGGACAAAAATCTGCACTGTGCCATCCTGACCCAAAAGGCATGTTATCTCAGCCAAATTGTCTTTAGATGTGAGCATCACAGAATGTCAGAAGCCATACTGTGCCACGCCAATCCAACAGGCACACCTCAGCCAAGCAACTTCTGACGTGCACAGTAAAGACTGGCAAAGAGCGAAAATAAACCATGCTGACTTGAAAAGCATCCACTGCACTGGTCAACCACCTTGTAATGGGGTCTCTGGACCAAAGCCAATCTGCACAATTCCAACCAACCATGGAAGCATACCTAGCAACCACCCTACATACATGTTCTAGAACCATACCAAAGCACTGTAAGTGTGCATTTATCTAAAAATTTCTGAGGCAGAATAACGATCCTAACACGTTGGCCAATAGACAAATGTAACCATGTTTTCAAATGCATTTAGAAATGCCGATTTGAAACGCCATTCACAGAGCATTTTTAACTATGCGTGTGAGACCACGATCGTCTTTCTGAGAGTATAGATAAACAAACTGCTGTTATGAAATGCATTTATTTCTCCGAGCCGCCAAGGTCACCTTCCGTGCAGTATACAACTCGCAGGTTACAACAAAAGTAAAGTATACATATTTTGATAAATCAGATCATATCTCTATAACAATTTGGCACTTGTGCTCAGCGCATTTATTCCATTGAGGATGAGTTGATTTTGCTATATCACACAATTTCTGTAGATACCTGCAAGAGTATACTCGGGAGTAGTCTTCATCGAGTTAAGTTCTGCTCTGTGAGTGCCGGTACTGATGTGTGGGCGTTCTAGCTATACGCGTACATGTTTACGAATAATATCAAGATTCCATGTTGATGGGTTAGCTGATTACACGCGTACATAGCATATTACTACTATTCAAGACATATTTGGAAAAAAAATATCAATAGCGAGATCATTAAATTGAAAGAATCGGGTGATCACCTAGTCTATTTCAGGTCATTTTTGCTTTTGTATACTCTTTAAAATTTACATTTAAATCCCAACAAATTAAAATCGGAGTAACAAAAAAAAAATGATACTTTGCGGAGGGCATGTCTCAAGTATATTCTACAACTTTATATAGCAAACATAATACTCAGGTTATTGGTACACTTTAAGTCCCCTCCGAAGGGTATATCATCTAAATATATGTTTGTACTCTTTGATGCTGAAGAACATTTGTATGCAGTACATAGAAGGAAGGGCCGGATGATGACAATATCACATAAGAAAGAAAGAGAGACAGATAGATAGACAGACAGACAGACAGAAAGACGGAAAAAGGGAGAGAGAGAGAGATTGACATAACATGAGGAAGTTACATCAAGACACACGAGTGTCCTCAGAAACTCGAAGCACCTCATCTCCAAAATGTCAGCAGCTGAGTGCGTGATTGACGAGTCACAAATCAAACGCGACTCTGAACCAGCTGATAGTAATACACATAAAAAACAACAATAGTTAAATGCAAAAAAAAAAATAAAAGAGAGAGCTACTATTCATCATCCTCTAGAGGTTAGAATTGCACTTTGCAGGGTAACATTCCTTCACAAATTTGTCATATTTCTTTATGGCAATCACAGAATCACTGCAAGAGCAGCGACCTGTGACGCAAGTAAATTCACATGAACAAAGGACCAGCAGGGCACACGCTGAATGAGTCGCAAATAACCATACGTTGATAATTAAGAGTTACTGTGAAGCTCAGTACCACTGGAGGAAAATGTAAAGATGACTTCTGTTTTCCACAAGAAAGATTCTAATGAATTTGTATTAATGTGTATATCATATACATTTGATTGCAAAAAGGGTTGAGTGCCATTTTTAAGTCCCATCATCAGACAGAGCAGAATGAAACCTTTCCAGTAATATCTCACTTATCTCATAACATAGAATAATCTTGAAGTCATGGTTTAAAAAAAGAAACACACACATTTTATTATCTTTGTTGTTTGCTTATTTGTGTGTGTTTTTTTTTTAGCTTTAATCACAAATATCTCAAATGAACAATTAAGAATGGAGTTAATTTTTTTGCAAATCAAACTCTTCTCAAAAAAGAGTTTGAGTACCAAAGTCAATCAGGTGAAGAACATAACTTTTGGTCCTGGTTCAGCCTGGTTAATGATCATCTCATGAGATAGTATCTTTGACTCTGGTAAATAATATAAAAGAATGTGCTTTGTTGTTGCTGTTGTTGCTGTTGTTGTTGCTGTTGCTGTTGCTGTTGCTGTTGCTGTTGCTGTTGCTGTTGATGTTGCTGTTGTTGTTGTTGTTGTTGTTGTTGTTGTTGTTGTTGTTGTTGTTGTTGTGGCAAACATTACCAGTAATGTTCATGCTGCATCTGCATCAAACTTGTTGGTTGACTCTGAGATTATCTTCTATCTTCTCCATTTGTTGCAGCTCTAATTTGACAGCTTTTTTTTTACTACAGACAAATTCATTGTCTTGCGTGTCTTTGATTTAATCTCATTTTATTGAATATCTACAGCTTTGATTTGGAGAATGTTAGGAAGTACTGACTGTTCCCTGTAACATTTTGAAGACAATTGTTATGAATGGAGATTTTCTCTGCATGCCAACTACCTTCAAGTTGGGAGTGTGCTGACTAACGTTGATCCATTTGGTTTCAAAGTTGTTCTTTCAATTATTTTGTCGTACCATGATGGCCAGCGATCATTGGGGGTCACATATAGCAGCAAGCACAAGGGCGTTTGCTCAAAGTTTGATTTGGAGATTATTTTTGCGGGAGTTATCTGCGGCAGTTGCGAGTGCGCAAAGCTCGTAGATGTGATGTGGGGAACATTTCCAAGAACAACATCATCAAGATGTCAAAAACGATTAGGAAAGCGTATTCTGTGATAAACGCCAGCTTGTCATGGTTGGAAATTCAAGGTGACGCCCTTTTGCTTGCTACAGGATGAGATATTTCGTGAGGCCATTGAACAAGATACGGATGGCGCACGCATGCCACCACAGCTGACGCTTACCCAAGCCTCCCTCTCTCCTCTCCCTCCCCCACCCCCCCCCCCCCCCCACCGGCCCCATCCGCACCCCTCTCTCTCACCCCGCACCCTTGAAGTGCTTCCTCACTACCTGTTAATGATTACAACAACATTGAAAGAGAGGAAATTCCCCCAAGACCTAGGGCTCCTTATGATTCACAAATTAACACAACCCCCATACCTCCTGCCTCTATGGCTCACATAGCAGCAACAACAACAAGCGCAAAAAAGAACGAATAACAGACTCTCTTGCAGTGAAAATGTGAATCTGATACTCATCAGCAGATTATATTTGTAGCAACATGGAGCTGACAGGGGTATGTTGGGCAAGTAAAAGGGAGGTGCATCTGGCTCAAATGACGATGGAAATCTGAGCGAGCAAATTGGTTATGATCATCATCGCCAGAACAGGGGAATCGGGCAAAGAGGAAGAAAAGAAAGAGCTGAAATATGAAAAATAAGAGTGAAATTCAAACCATCTGGCTTTTATTTCCAGCCGAAAATTGTTTATCTTTTCGAGCATCTGCAGTCTGTAGGGTATGCTGGGCAGAAAACCTTCCCCGCTTCCCCCCCCCCCCCCCCTCTCTCTCTCTCTCTTTCTCTCGCTGTGGCTGAAGGGATTCATTAGAGGTTTTGACACTCTGGTTGGTTGCAACCTTCAATGCAATCAGGTTTGAGTTTCAGCTAAACAAATTAGCCATCATTCATTATGCGGACCTTCATAGTTTTCATGAGCGCAGGATGCAGGCAAGTGAAAGCAGACCATACTCAGCTGCATATGTTTGTCAGCGACACAGAAGGAGGGAGGTATAGGGGACAGTTCTCAAGCATATGTGCACTATCTCCAAAAATTGATGGCATCTTTCAGTGCAGGAGATTGCCCGACTAATTGCCACATGTATACAAATTTCATTAGGCCTGTTCGGCAGCCTTTACTGCACCCTCGACTAGGCATCCCCGAGAGTGCTGTGAGTGTCACAAATCTGCACCGTCACTTTCCTCGCGGAGCAAAGGCGGCAACCGGCCACTCGCAAGACATCTTGTTCGCATTACCCCGGCAAAGACGCTAATTGCGCCGCTACAATGACACGTTCATTTGCGCACATGGCAAAATGGAAATGACATCAGAGAAAAATATACTTCCTCCTCCTTCTTCCTTCTTTCTCCACCCCCATCACTCCCCCCCCCCCCCCCCCCTTGGCTCTAGATCTGAGCTATCTCTCCAAAACGGCTCCCTCTTTTGGCCTTCTGGGAATGTTGCTATCAGTTCTACATCAAGACTTTGGGAGAGAAACCGGAGGCGACGCAGCTGCAGTATGGCAAAACCCAAAGCCCACAAACTGTGGGCCTTTCTCCACACATAATTCAATCAATCGAAGAGCTTCCTCAAATGTTGTCATAGCTAAAGAGATTAGGAAGCTCACATTATCCTGAAACTTGTTTGCAATTCTTAAAATATCAAAACAAGAAAGCGAAGAAAATATCCTGCTTCAATTACGTACTTCACCACAATTAGATTTCTTTTCAGAAATTACTTGGAAAAGTAAATTCTATGCAGTTTCATCTGTTTTGAGAGAAATATTATGTATCAAGTATGAGGTATTCCAATGCCCATTTAAACTGATGAAGCAGTACACACACTTTGATTAATGTATTGTCAGAAGTGGTCTAGCCATGTAATTAGGTAGATCATGTTTCAAAATAATATATGAATAAAGTGTTCTAAATGTTCAATTTAAAATCAAACATCATATATGAGACAAACCATTAGTTCATGCCATACTCTACTTATCTTAAATTAGTCAAAGCAATACGCAGTCATCATTTTCACCTTCTTTAATCTGATTCTGTTTCAATAAACACAGTGTAGTAGCAGATACAGTATTCATCGCATAATTGGGCATCTGAAAATCGGGAACCTCGCTTAAATGAAATGATTATTTTGTAACGAAATGACAATATTTTGTAACTAAATGAACATTTCGTCGATGAAATGATAATTTCGTTAACGAAACGGTCTTTTTGTCGACGAAATGACCAATTTCGTAATGAAATATTCCATGCGACACTTGGCGCTCCATGGTTTTTGTCCATGGTTTAAACCATGGTTTCGTTTGTACCACCTTCGTGAATTCGGGCCATAGTGTTCAAGACAACTTAATGCCCTTCTCATTCTCAACAGATGATTTTACACACAAGAATGTTGGGACAAGATCATTCAATCAGCCCTATCAATACTGCATCCTTATCTGCAGACCCAAAAGTGAACGATATAAAATGATTTCCACTGTATGATTATAACTTTGTGAATGTGATGAATTGGTCCTTAGTGTATCCTAATAGCAAACTTAACCAGGTAGAGATGCACACCTTAGATTTGATGAGATAATCCTATTTACATATATTACCATTAACTTTGGACTCCCAGACATCTCCTCCTTTCAAGCAGAAACTGTGCTCAATCTTTTTTTTTTCCGTATTAGAAATGACTGATGTAAAAGTCTGCATCTTTAACCATTGCGGATGGGCTGATTTTGCTACAACATGCATTTCCAATAGACACCTGCCCAAGCATACTTGGGACTAGTCTTCAGCAGCTTAATAATGCACAGATTACAGTGGGATTTAAGAAGTAGATACAACTAAAAAAACGAAGTAGAAGTTTGCCACAGCTGTCCAAGGCATATCGATATATCATGGGAAGGGGGGGGGGGGGGGGATTACAATGATCTTAAAGGCAATGCTTATAGTTACTTTTCAGGTCATAGCAATGACAACGGCTGATTTGTAAGCTATATTTCTTTTCTTACATTACAACAGTTATGATTTGAAATTAACGACATTAATTTACATGGAAGGGGACACAGTTCACCTGCGCCTTTTCTGGTGCTACCCAATCAGAGTTGATCATTTGCCTACCTGGGTCCGACAGGCCGCACTCTGTGAGACGCCGCTAGCCCTCGATGGATCTCGCTCTGGGGGCACCATCATCGGCTGCCGAGGGTAACAGGTGCTTCCCATCAGGGGTCTCCTCGTGACACAATCCAGGCACTGTGGGAGGATGAAAGGGGTACGGTTGCCAGGATGAAGGTAAGGGTGGCAGAGGGGATGAGGGATAGGGTAGCAGAGGGGATGAGGAGTAGGGTGACTGAAGATAGGAGGTAGGGTGGCAGAAGAAAAGGGGTAGAGTGGCAGAGGGAATGAGTGGTAGGGTAGCAGAGGATGAGGGATGGGTAGCAGAATGAGGGTAAGGGTGACCGAGGATGAAAGGGGTAGGGTGGCACAGAGGATGACGGGTAAGGGAGGTAGAGGGGATGAGGGGTAGGGTAGCCGAGGATGAGGGTCAGGGTGACCGAGAATAAAAAGGGTCGGGTGGCACAGGGGATGGGGGGGTAGGGTAGCAGAGGATGAGGGTTAGGCTAGCAGAGGATGAGGGGTAGGGTGGCACAGGGGATGAGGGTTAGGGTAGTAGAGGGGATGAGGGATAGGGTAGCAGAGGATGAGGGGTAGGGTGGCAGAGGGGATGAGGGATAGGGTAGCAGAGGAGATGAGGGTTAGGGTGACTGAGGAATAGGGGTAGGGTAGCAGAGAATGAGGGATAGGGTGGCAGAGGATGAGAGACAGGGTAGCAGAGAATGAGGGTAAGGGTGACCAAGGATGAAAGGGGTAGGGTGGCAGAGGGGATGAGGGGTAGGGTGACTGAGGATGAAAGGGTTAAGGCAACAAAGGAGATGAGGGTTAGGGTGAATGAGGATGGGGGGTAGGGTGGCAGAGGGGATGAGGAGTAGGGTAGCAGAGGATAAGGGTTAGGCTGGCAGAGTATGAGGGGTAGGGTGGCAGAGGAGATGAGATGAGAGGTAGGGTGGCAGAGGGGATGAGGGATAGGGTAGCAGAGGAGATGAGGGTTAGGGTGACTGAGGATAGGAGGTAGGGTGGCAGAGAGGATGAGGGTTAGGGCCAGTGAGGATGAAAGGGGTAGGGTGGCAGAGGATGGAGAGAATGGTAGAAGGAGGTAAGGGATAAGGTTGCAGGGAAAGAGAAGTAAAAGGTGCCCGAGGATGGGGGCAGAGGGGCATAGAATTGAGGATTTGTCTGGTTGACAATGTACGCGCAGGTGAAGGGGATGAGGGATGGAATGGCAGAATATACGGGGATATGGTTGTAGGGTGGTAAGGATGAGGATAGGGTCGTAAAGGACGAGGGACTGGGGGTATAGGATGAGGGATTGGGTGTTATAAAATGAGGAATTGGGTGGTATAGAATGAGGGAATGGGTGGTATAGGATGAGGGAATGGGTGGTATAAGATGAGGGAATGGGTGGTATAGGATGAGGGAGTGTGTTGCAGAAGATGTGAGATTGAGTGGTATAAAGGATGAGGACTGGGTGTTAGATGATGATGGATTAAGTGGTAGATGAGGGTTAAGGTGACACAGAATGGCAGGTAGAGCGGCAGCGGATAATGGGTAGAGTGGTATCAGATGATGGGTAGGATAGAGGACAAGTTATAGGGTGGCAGATGTGGGAGGGATCAGGGACAGGGTGGTAGAACAAGGGTTAAGATACCTGAGTATGGGGGGGGGGGCACAGTAGTGGGGAATAAGGGTTAGGGAAGCTTGACAATAAGATGTAGAACAGAGGTAGGGTAGTGGTAGACTAGTATAAGGGTGGGGCAAGGAGGAATAGAGCAACAGAGGATGAGGGATAGTTTAATGGAGAATGAGGGGGTAGGGTGTTGAAGGGTAGGGTGGAATGGGATGAGAAGAACAAGGTGATGATGGGTAGGGTAGCGGATGGGTGTGGACTGGGAAAGGATGAGGGGTGGGGTGGGAGAGAGGCAGGACGGTGGTGGATCAAGACTAACCTGGAGCAATGCTGGGCTGAGGAGCAGACTTGGGCTGGTCAACACTGAAGCTACATCTTTATTAGCGGTAAGCAGCACTTCAGTGGTCCTCACGTATCTTGAAGGCATGGTTTAGGACCAATGATTTGGGTCCATTAGGACTGCTGGAACACTGGGACAACACCTTGGAGATGAGACAGGGAGAGATAGAGTGAATTGATAGAAAAAGGGGTAGGTAGACAGACAGAGAGAGGGAGAAATAGTAAGAGATAGATAGAGACTCAAGAACATTGAATAAAATCTGCATGTAAGAGCAAAATACTGTTAATATTTGAAACATCTCACATATTATATGGCACTTTAATACAAATCTCATTTTGAGACAAACATGAAGATGTTTCTTAAAAGTTCTTAAACAGGTAGTTATAAGGTGACCGTTCTTATGTTAGTTCTTCCTCTTCTTGAAATTTACAACTCTTCCTCAAATTGTCTTGACTTTGCTTGTGACAGTTGTTTCAATCCCTCTAAAATATCCACTCGATAAAACCCACATATGTACTATAACGGGGATCAAAATAGCAAGACGTCAAATGCTCAATCAGATTTCAAAGGAGCATTATCTTAAAGTGGAATGAGGACATATGACAAATGCATATGGCAGAATTGCTGTTTTATGAAAATGATTGGACATACCAAGGAGATGGGCGCACTAATTAACCCCTCGCTTACAGCAAACAGGTTTGTCATGTATCAACTCTATGGGAGTTACCGTTTCTCGGCTGTAACAGGTTAAGTGGTAACCCTTCCCTGTGATGATATGCTCAATTGGAAAGGACCTGCCAATGATGGCCAGGGGGAAAAAAACACTCAAAGCCTGAAAGCTAGGCTAAGTATGGGGGGGGGGGGTTGCAGGGCAACCTTCACCACCACCGCATCATCAACAACAAAAACAAAGGCGATGCAATACTGGCCAGTCTTTTGTTACAATTTTGATCAATGAAGTCGAACTGCACTGGGGCAGGTGTCTAGGGTGCGCCCATTACTTGCCAGGACCATATTACCGAATTATGCACTGTCTGACAACTGGGACGGTAGCCTGCCGACATACCCAGCATGTTTTCTTCACCAAGAGCCCGAAAAATCATTTTGCCCCTCTCCTCCTGCTTAGTCTGTTTTTCATAAATTCATAGTCCCAGCTATAACAGCTCAACCCACTTGCACACACACACACAAAAAAAAAACATGCCCAGAAATGCAAACATATCGTATGTACTATATTGATCTCAGAGACGAGTGGGATGATTGAAGCTAACAACAGTTAAAGGGGAATTCCGGTCCTGTTAACCCATTGAGGATGGTTTGATTTTGCTACAACACGCATTTCCCATTGACACTTGCCCGAGTATACTCGGGACTCGTCCTCAACGGGTTAAAAGTTGGTCTGACAAGAAAGAGTATTCAAATCTTATAAGCACAATGGTGAAAATTTGATCAAAATCAGAAAAATATTGGAGAAGTAATGACATGTTGAAGTTGTGCTTATATTCACAAGACACTTCTCAAACAGTCAATATGAATATGCAAATGAGTGAGTTAATGATGTCACTCCCTTATAGCTTGCCATATAGTTTATAAAAAAATCATGAAATTTCCATATTTTTGCATTTATGCACCAGTCTCAAATCCTAATATATCTCACTGATCTTTATTATGATATTGAGCCAGGAACAATATTATTATGTTTTACGAGTTTATAGCACAACAATTGAATTTTATAATAATGATAATTATAATAATGATAATAGGGGTATTTCTTTAATTTTATTATATGATCACTGGAAAATAATGAGGTGAGGACATCATTAGTTCACTAGGATGCACATTCATATCAACTGTTTGAGAACTGTTTTGCCAAAAATTTGCAAAACTTCACAATTTAATAAATTTCCTAATTTTCATCCAATTTTGATCAAATTTTCACTGTTCTGCCTATAAAATCTTATTCTTTCTTTTTTTTTCAGATTAACTTTTAGCTGGGCTGGAATCCCCCTTTAACATATTAACGATCTCAACATGTACATATTCATGAAAATGCTATGGTAAAACAGTGTGGAGGCAAAGTTCAGCACGAGGTTGTAAAAAAAAAAAAAGTTGTCATGTATTTATCATAATCATTATTAGTATAAAAAAATATGACTGCTGTTGTTGTTATCATTAGTATTCAAAATATTTACTATTGTTATTTTGTTAACTGTTAGTATAGCTATTGTTATCACTAGCAGAAGTATTCTTATAGTTACATTACTATCACAGATAGTCGACCTTCATAAAGTAAAGCAAATATAAGACAAGAGAAAGACTGAAGAAATCACAAAGAGCTAATTCATTCATTTTTTATAAAGTGATATTGCAGACATAAGTACAAAAAAAAAACAACTTTATGATATACAATCCAACAAAAAACATACTAACATTCACTGAGAAATCGTTGCTTTTTAATGTCTTCAGCAAAAACCCTGTGTTCTCATTCACGATCCATCAGTGTCATATCACAAATATGATTTATGCCGTACTGTGTCAAAAAACCTCAAAAGCTGGCATTCAACTATCTTAAACATGTCTTTCGCAGAATAGTTTGCATTGCTCAGGTGGCAACTTTTTGGAGACAGAGATGGAAATGTATACTGTAAAACGAGGAATGTTCACGTGCATTTTAATTTCGCGAATTTCGCGAGCTCGAAGATTCGCGAAATTAAAATGCACGCAAAATTTCTTGTCAACACTATATGCATTGAACGCCAGTGGCAATTCGCGAAAATTTCATGCCACTTAAAAGGCCGTCGGCTCTAATTCGCGAAAATTTCGTGCCGCGAATATATCATGTTTTACAGTTTATGTGAACCATCATGAGAGTATTGACATCGAGTTGCCACAACAACAAAAGAAAAATATGATTACATACACGAGAATATCAATATTTATACCTTGCTGAACAGGATTGTCATTTTGCAGAGGAGAGAGATTTAATTTTGAGTAGGTCTATAAGAATTCTGGAGAGAGAAAAAAAATATATATCTGTAGACGATGAAAACGGAGACGTTCATCCCCCAAGGTTATCAACATCTCTCACTGGTCCCAAGTGTTTGCACGAGACTGCGAGGAGCCAGATAAAAGCTTCCAGATGCAGCCAGGATGGGGGAAGGGCTCGTGGGGGGGAAGAACAGAGGAATGAGGGGGGACAGAGACACAGGGAGAGAGGGGTGAGAGAGAAAGATGAGGAAACAGATGGAAGAGAGGGAAAGATAGAGATGAGGGGATAGAGAGATAGAGATGGGGAGAGAAACATAGACAGATAGGCAGAATGAGTGAGAGATACATACACAGAGAGTGAGTAACAGAAAGATATATAGAAAGAGAGGGAAGTGCAGACACAGGGAGTGGAGTGGGAGAGAGAAAGATGACAAGACATATAGGGAGAGAGACAGGTAGAAGCATAGAGACAGATAAGCATATTGAGGACAAGATACAGAGAGAGGGATACACGTAGAGAGAGTGACAGAAGGATAGAGAGAGGAGGGAGGAGAGAGAGGCAGACACAGAGAAAGAGATGAGAATATAGAGAGATATGAGATAAATATAGACAGATAGGCAGAATGCGAGAGATAAGAGAGAGAAGGAAAGGCAGACAGGGAGAGATAGATAAAGATACAAGAGACACAGAGAGGCCAAAGATAGACAGAAGGACAGATAGACAGAGACATACAGACAAATCAAACAGCAATCTCAGTGCAGTGGCAAGGGAGAGAAACAAACTGTTTATAAACACAGAAAAGATCATTGCAAAATTAATGCTCAAGAGAAAAATAATGACAAACAAGTACATAAGGATAGACTAGAAAGAAAAGAAAACCAACTTGGAAATAAAAAAAGGAACATTCTTTTTTGTTTTTGTTTTTGTTTTTGTTTTTTTTTTTTGGTTGTTGTTTTTTTTTTTTGGGAGGGGGCACATTTAGATCCACAAATAAATTCCAAGATTTATCTTTAGCAATGTCACAATTCAGAAAGGTATTCCCAGGAGGGCAGTGTTATCAATATTCCAATCTCATGATCAAATTTCTCAGCATTTTTGCAAGGATGTATGTCAGAAAAAGAGAGCTCCCACACTTACAATGATGAAAGATTGTGACATTAAATCAAAGCTGCAATGTACCACTGAATGTTGTTGGGCAATTGTTGAGCATTAAAGGACAAGTTCACCTTCATTAGCATAAGGATTGAGAGAATGTAGCAATATTGGTAGAACACATCATTGAAAGTTTGAGAAAAATCAGATATTCCGTTCAAAGGTTATGAATTTTTGAAGTTTTTGTGCAGTCACCGCTGGATGAGAAGACTACTGCAGTGTATGATGTCACATGCGTACAACAATATAAGAAAAATATAAAGAGAATTTCACAAAATTTCATCTTTTGAAAAAAGTACAAATTCCCTTGACTCGTTACAGACATATGTTATGGGTAATATTATTCCCATTGCCTTTAGAAAGAGGCAAGTCAAGTGCTATTTTATTATGCGAAAAAAAGTGAAAATATGTCGAATTTTCTTTACATTTTCTTTAAACTGTTGCACTCATATGACATCACGAGCCTTAGTAGTCTCCTAATCCAGCGGTTCCGACACAAAAATTTTTTAAATTCATAACTTTTGCATCAATTGTCCAATTTTCCTCAAACTTTCACTGATGTGTTCTACTAATATTGCTGCATTCTCTCAATCCTTATATTTATGAAGGTGAACTTGTCCTTTAGTGCATACGTCTACAAAATGAATGATTACAGAATCAAGCAGTGTTATTTGCTGTCAAAATGACATCCATATTTTACCATAAAATGCTTTATCAAATGACTTATCAACATTCTGAACCTTTAAAAAAATCTTATAAGTTTAATACCAATTTGAATTTGAAGTATTCCCTCATATATTTCAATATTGCTGTTGTGTAAAGCTCCACCACTTCCACTCGTAATTACTCTCTCTCTCTCTTTACAGCATTTTTTTTTTTTTTTGAGGGGGAATAAACTTTGAAATGTACTTCTCATAAAAAAGGATGATGTTGATAATCACCAGTTGTATAAAATTAAAGAAATTAAATTGAAAGAAGTGGGAAAAAATATAGCCCCTTATCAAGTAGTTTGTGCTGTATGTCACTTGCTTATCAATTTTATTTAAATATTCATTATGCTTGTATATGGATTTCATCGATATTTGGAGGCTCTTTTTTTCCAGGAACTTAGTCACAATGTCCATAAACATTCATTGCATATTGCAGCATAAATTGCATTACAATGTTTGTATAACTTTTCAGCTTTCGGTTTGAAATTAATCAAATTGTATTAGATAAACACTACACGCTGATGGGAAAAGCAAATATGACAAGGCAAGGAAAAGAGGAGAAAAAGAACTATAAGGATGATCAAATGTGACCGTGCACCTCAAAACGAACATAAAGTCGCACACACTGATTTTGCGTGAGGACTGAAAATAAGTGAAATGGGTTAACCTAGCCGAACTTGACTTTTTCATATTTTCTGAAAGAGCGGGTCTTCTTTTACATTATGCTAAAATTTGGTATCATAAAACGGGCAGGAAAGTGTGTTTTTTTTAGCAGTTTATCTCGAACATTTTTGGTAGAATAGTGTGATTAGGTGTGCCTTAAGAATCCCTTTTTCATTTCTGAAAAACCTTGTCCACACTCTTCACTTTCAACTCTAATAACTTTTGAAAGGATAGTGCTACTGCTTTGAAAGTTGGCATTAATTATGGACAGACTGTGTTAATGAGGCATGCTTAATTTCAGTTTAATCTGATAATCCCTTCATTGTTGTTACTCTGGTGGTTTACTTCCCGTTTTTTGTCCCATTCATCGCACAGCCAGCACAGTTTGGTAAAGATTAAGCGCTTGAATAGACACTGTACTTCAGATCCTCTTTTCTCAGTTCACACTTTTCCTGAGTTTGTGCTTTCTTTCCAATATTTAGATAGGTTAGGAGAGTCCATTTGATTTGAGTTATACATCATTTTAAAGCTTTAAGTCTGTTCTTTCAAAATATGGTCTTAACTAAAAATTCATGTCTGGCGACTTTTTGTTTGTTTTGAGGTGCAGGGTCACAAATAGAGTTCATACTGAGTCTAGACTAGAAACTTACAATACTAGCTTATGTCCTCCCCTGCCTTTTATGTAAAAATAAGACCAGACAGAGCCAGGCCATGAGAACTGAATTAAAAGATCTAATCCATCTGTCTGTCTCTCTATCTATAAGTCCACCATGTACACTGCCAGGTCCTTGTGACTTTTGGCATTTTCTTGCTGTCTCATTTCTAAGCCTTTCTTACACTTCATATAGCACTCAAAGCATTTGCAAAGTACACTGCTTTGCTCTTGGGAATGACTACTGTGATATTATTGTATCAATACAGCACAACAAAAAGCAAACACGCATACAAAACAACAACAACAACAACAACAAGAAAAATAGACAAACAGCTTGAACCAAGGTTATGCATTCCCAGGGTAGCTGCATTTCCCAGGGCAGCTATCACTGGGCAAAACCACCCCCTGCTTCTATGAATAGGATTTCACTAAGCAGACAGCCTGAAATAGAGAGAATGGAAGCTTAATGAGCAAAATGCTCTTCAGGGGAAAAAACTATGAATGCCTACATGTCTCATGTTCTGAACAATTTTAGTCACACTATTGAAGAAGAATAGGTTATGTGACATCATGCTGGGGAAACAAGTCCAATGTCCTTGCATGAATGGCAGATTTTTTTAGCAACTACCTTACTCACAAAAGGAGGGTTTGTGTTACAAATTTGCATGGTTCCATATCTATCAATGTTCTCTGTACCATCAAGATCTCTGTGGGATAGATGGTTTTCACAATCTGCATGAAACTGTTTGTTTGAGAATGATATTGCTTTTCATAGTTACAGAAAGTAGATTAATGCATACCCAGCACACTTTTTGGTATTAAATTTACTTTATGACATGTGAATTGTTTCATCCTAGATGTTATTATTCACTGTACTTTGACACAAGCAGCATCCAACTGCACTTTTCTGCCTTATCAAACACAATGCAAGTTCATCACCCAAATTGCCGAATGAGAAAAAAAAGAAGAAGAAAAGCCTGACAAGAACGAACAAGTTCAGAGGAGTTTGTGACGCGGTGACGAGAATTCCACCGTTCACATTCCTTGCAGTCAGGAGACTCCACGAGCCAAAGACCATTCTGCCCACTGGTGGTGAACAGGTGTAAATACACCAAACACAGGAGGAGGTACATATCCTATGGCCCTATTCACACCATGAAAAGTAATCCCAGACACTAGGAGGAAGCAGCTACGGCATGAGATGTCTGAATGCATTTCAAGAAGTAACGAGTGACTTACTTTCTCCTTTTTCTTTCTCATATACTCTCCACTCTTTCTTCCTTTTTTGTTTTTGCGAACAAGGTTTTAAAATGAACTTGGACTAACTTCAGCCAAACATTTCCTCAAATGACGTAAATGCCCCTGCCAATGCCATTGCGCAAGTTCCTGTAGATGATTGCAGCCCTTTTTGCTTGAGAGGTTGACACCCCCTTGTAAACTTGCGCTAATTCGATACAATCTTCTCCGTAGGTGGTAATGCCCATCAGTTACAACCTGCGGTAGACAGCCATCCAAGTCTGCCTTGAAAATGAAAAAAAGAAGTATAGTTCATTGAGCTTCCCATTATTTCCTGAGGGGGCTTCCATGCATCATCTTGTTAAATCAAACAGAGGTATTTCATTTAATTCTCATTCAAATATCAAATCATGATGATGAAGTTTGACATAATGTGATGATGGCCACATGTTATCAATCTAAGATGGTTAATTAGTCCCTTTCCCTTCCCCTACACACACACACACACACACTTCTTTGAAATGTGGTTGCTAACCATACAAGGATGATTCATGGAGTGCACACAGGATCCCACAGACATGCTTCATCACCACCATAGATTCAGTGAATGTCTTTTTTCTTTCACCAAGAGGTTGATTAATGATGCCTCATACATGTAACAAAATAAAGAGTTTAGAGTCTAACACTTTTACTGTATGCAGAAACAAAAGGGGAAGCAATTTGATACTGAAATTTGAAGCTGTGTACTCTACTGGCAGCTAAAATCTTCGACTTGAACTGGGCGAAAATTTGGAAGGTGTCTACCTCCTAACACAGGGTACCATCAAGGGATGAAAAATGAGTGTCCTCCCGGGCACGCACGAGATGGGCACCAGGCCAGTTTTCTCCCAGCAGCACCTGTTTGTGCGTGTCCCCATGGCGATAAAGTTGCCGTGATTCGGGAAGAGCAGGGTTGAAACTAAGACTCAGCTGACAAAATACCTCTTGACTGGAGACCGCTGGGATTATCTCCTCTTCATCTCTCATTTCTTTCTCTTTTTCTTTCCACAAAAGAGAAATGTGAGAGGAACGGGCAGAGAAACAGGGATAACAAGGGTGAAGACACTGAGTTTTTAAACAACAGCTGCGAACTGGAGATGAGTAAAACAGATAAAGCAGAAGTAACTTCATGAAACTTGGGTGTATTCCAGGGCACTATAGGTATCACTCTGAACAGCTTTTGCTTTCCATCACCAATGTGAGATGCATCAGAAGCAAATGTTTGCGTTTCTAAACAAGTCACACTGAATCATTACAATACCTGAAGGATGTTGCTAAGTTCAAGCATAACCTAACAATACTAGCCAGTTGTTACTATGCCTAGATGTAGACATGATCAAGACTGAATAATGCAGAGACTGGCCAGGAATACCCAACTCCGTGGAACAAGGCACCTATTTCTTTCTTCTGGGAACGTTGTATTGTAGAATGCTAGACATATAGCCGTGCCACCCATTAGATAAAGGATTTTCATCAAATGTCTTGAACTCATTTCCCAGGTTTTTGCTGGGGTTTTTTTGTCATTGCAATTATGTAAAATAATGTTCACATCACACAAAATATAATCACATGCTGTTTGAAAATGGCATTGTCCTTGATGAATGATTTCATAATGTAAAAGGAAACTTTAAATGATAATCAATTCACCACTAAAACACAAAATATGTTGTGGTTCATATCAACACTCCAGCACAAAATGTGTTGTGGTTCAGCTGTGGTCAAAAATACCTCACTTCATAAATTCTGTTAATCTTTTAATCCATATTTTACGGTAGAACAAGACTTGTATCACATCATCAGAATGTTTCTGAGGCTTAAGCTCAAGAAACCTTTTTTTTTTGGCTCTGATGGATATCAGGCATCATGATATTTACTATCTCCAGTCTCATATATCGAACACTTGATTCACAGAGAATCAGTTCATCAAAGCTGAAGCATTACAGATTTCTACCAATTGGCAATCAAAGCATAAACAAATTCCTTACTGACCTCTCTGTTCCAGATCAAAACTTACTTATCAGAATTTGCAACTCCTTTTCAAGCCTTAACTTTGAGGTGACACAAATAATGACATCTCTGGAAATTTGACAGCTCTCCTTATATACCACTGATGATGGAAAGTCAGCATGGAAAGTGTAGTCACCAAGCAAGTTGTGCCTGGAAATTCTTCACCGTGAAAAAAAAAAAAAAAAAAAAAAAAACATCTTTCTCTACTCCATCTTTGTTTGAACAAATCATCATCTGGATCAACTGGATCAGACAATTTTGAGAATAAATGTTTATCACTTTCTCTCAGATTAGAATGTGATACATGTATTTGCAAAGGGGCATGTCCTCAATGCTACCACACGCAGTCATAAAACGTGTGGCGACACACACATGCATTTTCACGGCCCATGACCAATGTTCCCTGTGTTTCATGGGATAATAAAATCTTTGCCATCATCAACAAAATTACTACATTTGGATGAAGACATCATTTGTACCACATTAAAATTCTAGATTGGATTGCATTCATGATAGTGACAGCTGTGCACATTTCAACATTAAATCACTTAGCAATCTGGGACTCTTTTATCATCAAGAAATCTGCAAATATTGCCAGTGAGAAAAGTTACTGCATTATATGATAACAGCTGGGTGACAACCAATCAGCTGCCAGTATTTCACATATCACTATGGTTAACAACATTCACTGTAATGTGTATTAACTGCAAACCTCTCATAAACCGGCCCAAGATTTGCCACAAAACAGTATCAGATACTGCCACCACTACCTAAGTATCCGAGAGTGGGTACCGGTGGTGTGTCAAATTCAATTTACACCGCTGGATGCAGCTGTCGGACCCAAATGTGAACATGCCCCCCGACGCAACAAAGTGTCACAATAGGGTCGCTGGGATACATGCCTGGCAGACCCCTAAGATGGCAAGGTGGGGGTATTAGTGACGACCTTATTGATTAGCTCTCCTTCGTATCCCACTAGGTTTCATCCCCTACGCTCCGTGTCCATCAGTAACTGAAATTCAGTGATGCAAATTTGCGGCCCCCCGAGTGGGGGAGAGGAGGCGACAAGCTTGTCACCACGGTAACCAAAGTTGCATTAGGTGATGCAGACTCCACCACATTGACAGTGTGAGAAAAGGATAAAAGATGCACAACACTCAATGTTATTCTAGGGGATCAAATTACAAATCAACATTCATTTATGCACGCAACAATCATTTATCTTATAAATTCTCTGACTACTCCATAAACCATACTTGATACAGATGATACTCAATATAAGCACATATTACGCACATATCAAAATTTTACTTAAAGTTCTAACCATATTTTTTCTTTTTTGCTTCTTTTTTGCTTCTTTACATTGAGAGGGGTGGCAAAAGTTGCAAAGGTATTCACACTTAATTTTTCCATTCAATGGAACACTTTGACCCCACAATAGAGGTTTTGATCCAAAAACACACAAATTCTAATAGAAATGTAAGTTGTCAACGCAACTGCAAGTGCCAAGTTTTAGCTGATGATGCTGAAGAAGCTCTACGCTAAAAAAGGGAAGTACTGTTAACGTTTCCTGAAGTCATTTTGTTGAAGAACCTTCAATACTAATGTATGCAAGTGAAATGATACACATACATTATGACAGATACAGGCAGTGAAAAGGAGCCGACACCATCGGCAATACATGGGAGTGGGATGTAAGTGGACACGGGCCTAAAGGAGGTGATAATGACAAGCAATCTGGCAAACATTATAGTTGGACACTGTTCACTATTATTCTGCGAAACTTAAATACTCTCCCACATTGTACAGCTGATGCAAAAGAAATGAATGGTACATCCTGGAAGGATTCAATTCAACCCTGAAGGGCCAGGAAATGGTTCAATTCAAAGTAGAAATCACAATCCAATGCCAAAAGGACAGGTGCACCCATGTATTCAGACTTTATGACAACTTCCTCTCCACCAGTTATTCAAAGACCTCTCTATCATAACAGCTGCATGTTTTTCCTTATAATAGATCGATTCAGTTCAAGTCATGAATAAGACTAACATATATCATCACCGTGGTTTCAAAAGTTTGTTTGTTTGTTTGTTTGTTTGTTTGTTTGTTTGTTTGCTGTTGTTGTTGTTTTTTTGGGGATTAACTGTCAGTAAGATTCTACTTGTTTGGGATGCACTGAAAAGTTATGTAAGGCAGCAAAGCAGCCGGAGGCTTAACATGGCATTCAGTCATTGAAGATGAGGTAAACTCATTCATTGTTGTCTACACTATGTGCCCCGCAGCAGCAGCTGATGGGAAACTGTCGCTCACTTGGATCCTTGGGACGTACGTCAGTGAGTAATGTTTAGACATACACCTCCCAGTGTGGCAGTGCACCTGCCCATTCTTTCTGTCCGCACTGGGAACAAATGTACACCTGTGTGCTGAGTGCCATGTTTTTGTTGTTTTCCTTGTGAGGGCGAGTACATTTACTGAGCGTTCTGTGTCAGGAAACAAAGACACAAACATTGGACCAAAGAGACAGTCTACTCCAGGAACTGCAAGAAAGTCTGGATGGCACATTTCAAGTTCTCCCTCACCATCATGCAATTTAAAGCACTGTACGAGACAGAATGTGATGATATTACTTTCATAAGCTCTAGAGTTTTGTTCTTCAAAAAAAACCTTGGAAATGAAAGTGAAACTTGTTTTTTTATTTTTTTTTTCATTCAGGTTTGCTAACATTATCTGTACACTATCATTATAGGACCTTAACCCATTGACGATGGCCTGATTTTGCTACAACACGCATTTCCCATAGACACCTGCCCAAGTATACTCGGGACTCGTCCTCAATGGGTTAAGGCTCACACAGCACAAGAACTACTTTACACCAACTGAAATATTCATCTTCTGGAGATATGAACAGGTTTTCACATCCCTATGGCTGGCAACCAACAGAAACCACTCAGCTCAGAGGCCTGTAGTTGCTGCGCAGCATGGCTCAAGAACATGAACAGCCACTTTTTCATAGTGCTGTGGTCATCCTACAGGACAATGTGTTCTTCGACAAGTGCAATGCCATTTAAGACCTGCTGCATCAAGCCGATAAAGCTGATTGTGCTCCAAGGCAAGGCACATTCAACAAATGTGGTTAGATAAACAATGATTTAACAGCAGTAGCTGATATCTACCAGCAATGTACCCATAAAGTATCCTTTCCACTGGATATAAAGCACAATGGGACATCATTCCAGGGTCACCACTAAAGTCAAAGTATGCATAGAAACCATCAAGCACTGGAAGCACGAGATCAATGAATACATGGGGTTTTGGAATGACAAAGTAGAGTCGAGTAAAAGTTGAGAAGAATATAAAGAGGGTTTACATCAATCAGTGAATGGATACTGTGAAACCAGAAACATTGGACGCATGAAACTTTTGCAACTTGGAGACAATGGCCTTTTTTGCGGAATGAAACTTTCGCAAATCAGTGACTAGCATTCAATGCACAAAAACTGTTGCATGCACTTTAATTTCGCGAATCCTGGCACCTTACAAGATTCATGAAAATTTGTTGTTGTTTTTTCAGTAGTCTGTCATCAACTATGGTATGCAGTGGTTGCCTTGAAATGAGTTGTCATGGTTGTGTGAAGGTGACGTTTCTTCTTATATGATAACTTATCACCGAATTTAAAATTTCTTGAAAGACATACTTAACTTTGGATCAGATAAAAATACATCGGGACTAGTATGATTTTCATTGCAACTGATTGACAAATTGCCCTACATCGACGTAAATCAGTGCTTATTTGCGTCGATGTAGGGCAATTTGTCAATCAGTTGCAATGAAAACATCTCGACGGAAGAAATTCATGAATTTGAATAGTATGATTTTGCGCATTCTCTTCATCAAGGAAGCTGATTTCTATATTCAATTTTGTTAATTACAATTTGTTAGCATTTTTAAGTGTTTATAGCTGCATTGAGCAGATCAAACAAGTATACGTACCCTCACAGTCACATCATGACAATTCAATTTCATGTTTAAATTTCTTTTCAATTAGTGGAAAACTGAGCAAAGAAAATGGGATTCCATTGGTTCCTTCTGTTTGTTATACATATGTTTCTTTTCAACTGATACATATTTTCCTCTACTCTTTTTTTAAAGCCAGGCTTTGCAAACAAGGTGCATGATGTGGAAAGCAAAGAAAAAGAGGGGTTTTTACACAATGTAGCCAATGATGAGTACAAATTTGACCTTGGCTCAGCCACGATCGTAGCCTTCATTACGCTCACATACCCCTGACTAGTGGGGCACGATGCCTTTCCCTCTCTTGTTCACTTTGATTTGTCTGGGGCTCCTCCGTGCCACTTGTCCGCCGACACCTGCTACGCGATGTGACTAACTTTTGCTCGAGCACCCATTACGCATCCAACTAAAGGAGACAGCCAGTGATTGTATTGACTCAGTTGTAACTGACTAACCAATGTTAGCTCTTGCCTTTCATTATTGGACAGAAGTGCAACAATCATGCACAAAGACACAGCAAACAGTCTCTTCACCATTGGCATCCAAGTGTTTATCCTGTTGCTCAAAATCTTTTCAGACAGCTGGCCATGAACTGACCACTGATTGAGGGCACTTTGTGAGTGATATGCAGTAACAAGCCAAATAATATCCCTTTCAGTAACCCTCCTGGCTCGGGCCAGGCCCGAGCTAGGTCATAAAATTTTGAGGTTATGAATGGCCTGGGCCACAGTGGCCCGCGCCAGGTGCAGACTATTTTGGCGCTGCTGCAGCCTAGCACCAGGAGCAGGCCAGGCTCGGACCTGGAACGATAGCAGCGCCAGGCTCGGGCCAAAATTCCTTGCATGGTCAAAGGTCACAATTACCTGGCCATGCCTCCCCCAGTTACCATGGTAGTTATCCCTTACGTGGTCGAGTTCGTGAATAGGTCTTCGTGCTCTGCTATAGTTACTGCACGCAATTTTTACTGCTTGGCACGGGCCAATTTAGCTTGGGCCAGGAGCTGGTCAAAAATGCATGAGTTACTGAAAAGGGTACAAGACTCTGTTTATTATATATTCAAGCAACAATTCTCTAAAATAGCAATCACAGTCAGACCTACCTATCAATACTTATCTTCCCATGATACGAGCATTATGTACATATCAATACATGCACACCCATGATAGAATATACGACCCACCACAACGAAAGGATCCTACAGTCACTGACGGCTGAGCAGAGAAAATTGAGCTTGAAGTCAAATCATCAAAATCGGTACAAACGATTGGATTGCTGTTTTTGGCATAATTTTGTAGTCTAGTGTATCGTCTATCATCTGCCAAAATTTCTAAGCTAAATGATCAAAGAAAGGCAAGAAATTAGCATTTTTCTGGGCCATGATTTTCTGACTTTCAACGAAACAGAAACGTGTCCGAAGATTTGGATTTAGCGCCGTAGATAGACTCTGCCCCTAGCAACGAGGGAGTGATCTTATTGGTAAGTGCGTGGCACCCTGGTTACTGATTGGTTGTGAGTAGACCGCTGACATTAAGCTTGAGTGAACATCAAGGAGGTTGCTATGAGCAGACCTCCTATTGTCAAGTCGTGAAAACTGCCTTACCTCCCCTTGATCACAATTATGTCGGAACAAAAACCTTTGAAGGCGGTTTTTTTCAAAACACTGATTTCCTAGACCACTCGTCATGGTCTCATAAAATCACCAATATCTCTGCAAACGAGAACTTCTATGAGTCATGATATTATACGAAATTAAAGCAGAAGAGTAACGAAATAATGTCATGTCATTTTAATAAAATCGTCCTCCCCCAACTTTCGGATCCTTTTGTTGTAGTGGGTCACATAATGTATCCACATGATCACCACACCTTGCTACACTCTTTGAAAACTGATCCCTTGCTTCATAGGTTTGTAATTTCTTTCATTCCCCTCTTTATGATGGCTGCTAGGATTCATCCATCAAAATTGAGAGATTCCATACAGCACTAAAGATTGAAAAAAACAAAACATCTGTGTTACATGCATCTCAATTGGCAAATAATATAAATCCTGAATCAGGGAGATTTTTATATTCGGTTATCTGGACATAAAGAGATACAGTGTATTATACAGTGTATGGAACCACGCCCGTCTTCTTAATCTCTAAAATGCCTGAAACCACCTGTCAGTTTTTGTTATTTTTATATTCATGATTTACCATTTTTTTTTCTTTCATGTGGAATACTGTATAAGCTGTTAATTTTGCGAGGGTTTAACTTTCACGAATTTTGTGAATCACTGTTGGACCGCAAATTTAACAATGCGCGGAAATGTCGCCATACGCTAGGCTAATATTGCACTTACATCTAGCCTCAGTGTCAAAATTGCGGAAATAACATCTCTCAAAAATTTCTGTGACCTCTCCATTTGTGAAAATATCTGTACGCAAATATAACAGCTTATACAGTATATAATTTTGTAATTTGAAAAAAGTCAAAGGTCAACAAAAGTATGTATGAATTACTTCTGTGACACACTATTCTCTTTGTACAGTCTTAGGCTTCCAAATAAACATCTAATTTATAACAGACAAAAATAAACATGCAGCGAGCTATTACATATCATTTAGAACGTTGTTGAAATGACAGCAATATTGTTGTATCTTCCCGTAAACCATAGGACACGATGTACAGAATCTTCAGTGGCTAAAGGGTTAAGTTTTCAGGAAGCCTTCTGCACACTGAGGGAGATTTGGCTACTCTGCTTCATACATAGATTTGTCTATCTTTAACTATCCTTTCCCATATCCAGCTCCAGCAGTCTCTGCACCGACAATGCTGGCAAGAGAGCCACCCTGGACCATTGTGATTGGTAGAATCATGAGAGGAAATCATTCATTGTGGCTACGAGAAACGACAGAGATGTTTTTTGGTTGTTGGTTTGTTTTTTTAGTCTTTCATGTGGCTAATAATCTAAAAGGCACAAATTGTGTGAGATGTGTAGGCACACAGAAAGGCACATGATGGGACTAGGAAGTATCTATCAAGATTTTTTTTTTTTTAAGTAGTAAAAAATGATGAAAGCAAACACACAGGCGATGGCCAGGTGCTCGCATGACTAGTGAGGAGACGTCACAAAACCTGGCAATCGGACGCAGATAGCGGCGGGAGCATTTGCCGCTCACCTGTTGGGCACAATCTCCAAACAGTTGTCGCAGACTTGCTGCCACATGTTAATCACAACTGCTGGCCTACTCACACATCAGCATACACTCATCCATCAACATACATCACTCACTGACACACAAACACACACACACACACACATACATATACGCATGTGTACCTTTGTGCTCACGCAACACATCTACTTCGCAGCCATTTGAGGTTGACATCACAAAGCTCCCTTGAAATAAACCTTGAGGTGACATACCTGGTAAACACATGTTACTCTCTGCACAGGTTTGGTCATTTCTGCATGGACAAGACAAAACAACAACAGGATGTTACTATCATAAAATTATTTTTTACTCTCTTCATACAAAGATGGGGTTGCCAACATCTGTTCCACCTCAGCTTGTTTAAGCTCATGTAAATCAAATAATAAAATGCATCCATTTTTCAAGAAAAAAGAAAAAAGAGAGAGAATGCATCCTGACACTTCAACAATCTGACTATCCCTCTCAACTTCTTCACTTGAAATCACTCTTCCTCTTTTCTATTCTCCAGCTGTTCG
Source organism: Diadema setosum (assembly GCA_033980235.1). Classification (NCBI taxonomy): domain Eukaryota; kingdom Metazoa; phylum Echinodermata; class Echinoidea; order Diadematoida; family Diadematidae; genus Diadema; species Diadema setosum. The sequence continues at coordinate 16,679,184 of CM067066.1, read as the reverse complement.
CTGACCATCAAGAGACAAAGTTACTGTCCATCACAACTCCTCCCTGTCTTTACCACCTTCCCTATACTCCTGATTATGTAATTCTTCTCTCTTGACTGTATTGAAGTTGAATATAGGGGCATTTACATTGACATAAAAAATAAAATTAAAATTAAAATAAAACCTGGGTTTCTGTCGCAGTCAGGACTATTTTGTTATTTACAGTTAATTGGCAAATTAGCAAACAAACACAGAAAAACCCAAACAAAAATCCTATGTCCATAATGTGTGGGAGATTTTTCTTTTAATTATTTTTGCAGTTTGTTTCTTTTTTAATCCCCATCAGTTTTTTGCCAATGTACTGGTAAAATGCATGCTGATCTCTAACCAGTTGAAAATTCTCTTTTGAGGTCATGTGACTCTCCCCTTAAGAGCTCACGCAAGCCCGAGGGTTATATAAATGATTACTCTCATTTACTTCCTCCACCTGTTCAGAGATTCTCCATGTCCCCACTGTAAGGAGAGAGGCACATGCACTATTCACCCACAAACCAAAACCTCTTTTTTTTTTGGGGGGGGGGGGGGGAGGGGGCGAACAAACCCTATATGTCGCTTACCTGCTAGAGTGAATGGTGGACTGCAAGAAACCAAGTTTTGCGGTGTTTTTATTTGTCTGTTACGTTTTGCTTTTTGATTGTGAAAATGGACCTTATGCATAGGATTTCTCAATTACCATCCCATTACTGCCTACATGGACACACCTGTTTCCCCCTGTGCCATCAAATCTGTGCATATACACAGTATTAGACAAGACATGTGACTTCGCATTAGAAAACCAGGGTGAAAGGCCCATTCACACACATTCTTTCCAAAACAGGATTTTTTTTTTATGTTAAAATAAAATGAACTAATTTTCACATCTAAATGCAAACTGCGTGTTTTTGTTTTGTTTTGTTTTGTTTTGTTTTGTTTTCCAAACACAAGAACAAGAAATATTGCTCTCTGATTGTTCCATTAACTAACAAATCCATTTGAACAATTGTTATTTTCAGATGTATGTGATATGGGCCTGATGTCTGCTGACAATAGGCCCTATATTTGAGCTGAGATATAACTCTGAACAAAGACGATTCTTAGCATTACAATGAAAAGATAAATCATTGAAATCATCATCGGAAATTATGGAAAATCAAACATACACGAATGCCATTTCACAGGGAGCTTTGAAATTAAGGGTTTATTTATGTGTACTGAGACAATCTTTAAAGTGCCCCCCCCCCCCCAAAGAAATAAAAACAAAAATTTCCATTACAACCATGTGAAGGAACTACAGGAATAACTTTAAACCTTGGTAAATTCACCCACAACATTCTATATGTAATCATCTCACTGCATCAAATGTACTTCTAATTGCCTTTGATGTTTCAGCAGGTTGTTTTTATGGATACTTCCACATACCTCATGGTTGGAAACAAACAATCTAAAAAAAAAAATAGAAGTCAAGACAAAAATGGGATGCACTAAAACTACTTAAAAAAAAACAATTCTTTGGCTACTTTGATTTGTGCTTCCAAAGTTGGAATTATGAAACAAACAGGGAAAAAAAATACCACTGAAAGAAAATGCATAAGCCCCATAAACAGTGAAGTCAGGCCTAATGAAAACACAACCCTTCCGACTTTCTGTGGGTTTTGTGATGCGCGTATGGCTGTGAAACACACCAATGCCGATGAGTTCCAGACATACCTAAGTAGACCCCAATCCACGCATATCGATAATTACATATTTATCCCCCCCCCCCCCCCCAAGAACAAACAAACAGCAAAAAGAAAGATACTAACAAAGCTTTGGTCCAATCCATTGTGGTTACATCTACCTGCATTGTCACCCTCATATTGAATGACTGAATGTTAAACCAATCTTGAGATATACCAGCATAACTTCAGCATCACATAATAATTATAAGGCACCATTTAACAGCATTAGTGGGACATTAGCAAGATGTAAACTAGAAAACACATCTGGAACTAAGATTACTCCACAAAAGATATTCAGATCGCATAAACTTTGTACAACATACCAGCAGATCTCATTTAAAGTTACCCTAAATGGGGCAACTATTAAGAAAACTTGTATACATCGAGAAATTACAAGTTATTATCTCACGCAACATGGAAAGGGTAGTTAAAGCATTCCATTTAGTTACAGTAACTCTTATCTCTTTCATTCTGCTCAAAAACATGCAGCACGAAGAATACATTGCATATCAATTTTTCACAGTTTTGTCACTTATTGTTGCATTGCTTGGCCTATGAGAGAATTTCATGACCTTCATTTGACGTGATTCCTGGAAAAAAAATGCATTGAATCAAACAATAGAACTTGGGTATTTTCTTGAGAAAGGTCCACACCGATTACACCAGGGATTATTTCCACTTCCCTGGTGGAAAATGCAAATGTGATAACTAGGCAGCACATATTGGAAAAGAGCGCACACTAATAAAATGGGGGGAGCAAATTTTGGGAAAGGGGGATAGAATGCAAAAATTACTAATGTCCTCACGTAACCTGAGCAGTTGTGAAGAACTTGTATCCTTTTGCAGTAAGTTTGAAATTAGATATATTCCTTGAAACAAAGGCATATGTTTAAAAAAAAAAATGATATTAGTTGAAGAATACTGAGTGACACAAGAATGCTGGCACACTCTGTACAACTTTGATCTTCAGCGGTGGGCAGTCACACCTGCATTCGGTTAGGTTGCCTGTCTCCCCGAATTAAATCAAGACGCCGAAAAACAGGAACCGAGAACATCCACCCCCCACCGCTGGCCACCTGCAGGTGTTCCATGAGCCGCCTAGCGGAAGAATGAGGGAAGGAGGAGGGAGAGGGGAGAGAGAGACGAAGTCTGGAACGAGAGAATCATTCATCTGGCATGGAAGAGGGGGAAAGAAAGAAAGAAAGAAGGGACAAAATTGAAAGAGTGAGAAGGGGGGAAGGAGTGGAGCTGATTGTAATTGAATTGATCTGTTCTGTCTTGTTGCAGGCTCGCAATTTTTTGCGACGACGGTAGTGTGACTGCTGCGTGCAAGGAGGTTCAACCACTGGGAGGATTGAGTCACACTTTTCTCCCGCTCAGCTCGGGTCGAATTTATCACAAACAGAGAAATCCTTGACCGAACCACTGTGGGTGGTGGCAAAAGACAATGCCTTGCATTATTTTGTGCTAGAAGATGAAATCAGATGTGATCCTTCGATACCAAGAGGGGTCAGCATTGAGACAAATTTCCTCGGGTGACCGCTTCACGGGGTTGACGGCAGAAGTGGCACTAAAAATGACACGGCATTGCACAACTGCAGATCAAGTTCTGTCCTTTTCATTAACTTCTCTCATGACTCCATGATCCATGATCATTCGAAACTCAAATCTTTCACTAAATACATTGCATAATCCAATATTGAGACCTCTTGTGCTAATAAACTAATTGCAGACTATGCAAGATTTTTGCAAGATTTTGTTGTTGGCACAAAGTACTCATGTACAAGAATGAATTGGAACACCAGAACACAACAGGATGACCTAAAAATGAATACCAACTATCCCTCCCACTGATGAAAAAAAATGCCCTTAAAATTACAGAATCTAAACAGTTTGTCAGACTTCAGGTTTTCTTTTGGTCGAAAACTCATTTCACATTTTCAATAACAATGTCACTATATAAATAATTTATTTCTTCCTTGGCCGATCTACGTACACAAACCAGACTGGGCATACTGTAAAATGAGGAATGTTCAAGTGCATTTTAATTTCGCGAGCACCAAGATTCACAAAATTAAAATGCACGCAAAAGTTCTTGTCTACACTATATACATTGAATGCCAGTGGCAGTTCGCGAAAATTTCATGCCGCAAAAAAGGCCGTCGGCTCTAATTCGCGAAAAATTCATGCCGCGAATATATCATGTTTTACAGTAGTTTTGCATCTAACTGTTTTGTTCCATTTGGTTTCTTGGTTTCCTTTCCTGATTTCCAGGTATTACATTTCATGCCCTGTTCTTTTCTCCTTTCCTACTTAATAACTTATTCATGATTCTTATTTCTCATATGGCTGCTATGTGAGTGGCCTTTGGAGTTGGCATTTCGTTTGTATGATTTAGAATTTTTGCTAATGCATCAGTCTTTCTTCTTCTATGCATTTCATAATTTCTTATGTCCATGTATGTTATCTATTGCATGCAACTCATTTTCAATACATTTTTATAATAGATAAATGAAATGTATATAATAAAGGCTGCATTTATCTAAAAAATTTCTGAGGCAGAATCACGATCCTAAACGTGTTTGAGGCATTTTCAGTGGTTAGATAAAGGCAACCGTGTTTTTAAACGCATTTCAAAGGGCGTTTTGAAACACGTTTGAGACCACGATCGCCATTCTGTGAGTAGATAAACGCAATGCTGTTTGGAAACGTGTTTATATCTCAAGGTCAAATCCTAGCTGTTTCCGGTTGTGCTCTCTACCCATAATGTGTGTGTGTGACTGAGGAGGTATGTTTGGTGGTATGCAGTTGACCTTTACTTCCCAGGTCAAACTGTGCAAAGCAGCTGCGCAGTGACACCACTCGAATCGCGATTGTATGATGGTTAGATAAACGCGGCTCCCTGAGAATTGCGTTTCAAACCACGTTTGCAAAACACCGTTTGAAAACGTTTTGAAACGTGATTCTCTCTCTCTCGTTAGATAAACGCAGCCAAAATAAAATGAATTTGCTCCTCCATTCTTTGAACTCAGATCATTACGGATACTGAATACAAGTTAATCTTTTCCCAAGAGGCAAAGGAATATTTTCCCCTACAGACCTGTCACTCAGTGTGTGTGTATGTGTGTTCTCATAAACGGCTTCATTCAGGGATATTATAATATTTCACTCCAGGCAACCAGGGATACATTTCACATCATGCATGTGCCTGTTTGTTCAGAGTATTTTTTTTTTAATGAAAAATGCACCCCCTAAGGCCCTAGGGGTGCCTTAGGGGTACTATGAAAGTATACCTGTTCATTCTGCATATTTACGACCTGTATGCAGGCGAATAGTTTTCACACTGTTCACATGGGGAAATTTGAAAGTTTTTATACATATCCTTAAATATTGTGTATGCACCTACTGTATACACTACATGAATCCTCATATTTTTTTAATGAACAAAACTGGATTTCACTGTCATTTTTTTTCATGGTTCTTTTGTTACAATGAGTCAATTTATCCACAAAATAACCACATATAATTTGTTCAGAAACAAATAATGGAATATGCCCAAACTATCATATCCCCGGTTGAAGCATCTTGCGGGAATGTGTGTGTGTGTGTGTGTGTGTGTGTGTGTGTGTGTGTGTGAATGATAAAATGGTCGGAAGCTGCCTCAAACTTGGCACCCTGAAGGTTACATGGAAGTTACAGGCGGCGATCCCAGGCACTTCTTGATGGTTGTACACATTGCTGTTGTTCTGCAGGGTGCAGTACCCCTCCCCCTCCTCCGGACCGTATTACTCAAACAACAGACCCTCCGACAGCTGCAAGGGAACGTCTGCTCTCCTTTGGCGGAGCCTCGGGAAGCGGTGTCCCGACAAGGCAGGCAAAGATACGTTTTGGTCACATCAGCTTCGTCATTTTGCGCCACCCCTGTCAGGTCAGGTGACCTTTAGCCTTGCCAATCTTCATTAACCAACAAGAAAAACGTGCCCAGAAAGTGGGCTCCTAGGGTATAGGGCCCTTCTAATCAGATTTTGCACTCTGTGTATCAAAACACACCTTTCTCACTCGAGCTGATTAATTGCTTTGAAGGGAAAGTCCATCCTGAAATTATGTTGCTTTGTATGAAAACAGAAAAATCAGAGAAGAAGATCGGTGAAAGTTTGAGGAGAGAATCAGACACGCAAACAAAGTTATAGACTGATAAAAATTTACAGAGTAAGACAAAGTGAAAACTCTGTGTGATGTACGTGTTGAGCAGCTCGTTCTGTACACAGAATTTTTCTTGAGTATTCTGGGAAAGGCAGAACTTAGCAGCAGTGGAGGACATGTATACAAAAAAGGTCCTTCTCTCATTATATACCAAGGACAGATGTAAAGTACAGCTTTCACATGGAAAATTGAAACATTGTGACATTTTGTGCGCACATGGAATAGACATCTTTGTCACAAAGAGTTGCCAATTTGCCTTGCTCTCTAAACTCTAAACTCTAAACAGTTTGCAACTTTTATGTGCATATCTAATTTCTCTTCCAAATTTTTACTGACCTACTCCTTCTGGTTTCATACAAAGCAACATTATGTTTAAATGGAATTGCCCTGTAATCGTAATTCAAAATGACAATCCAGATAGTGGATTACTCATTGGCAATATGAATATCACATGCAAAGAAGGCAGTTGAACAGATCCACTTGGATTAATGTGGATGAATTTTATTTATAAAAATTCTATAAAAACTGTTTCAATTTTGATACAGTTTTTGCATGTTCACTGCTGTCTAGTCCATTTTCCACTGTGTCCATTGCAATGATGATACTTCTACTTGCTCTGGACGATTGTCAAGCAAAAGCACAAAACTTGGCAAATTTCATTTCACTTAAATGAGTAACATAATATAGTCATTTACTACCATTCTCATCACTAACAGGTCAATTTGCTCTTTCGAGCCAAGATGGTACTTGTTCGCATCAAGGTTCATTTCCTATCTACAGGAGATTTTCCATGTGTTTCATTTTGACATTGACAACATCACTATCCATTTGCAGATAATCCTCCTCGCCCAAAATGTCTGTCAAGGCAAAACCCTGCCATTTTTCACTCCGGTGTACTGACAGATTAAGGGTGTAAAGAAAAGACAGATGCCTTCTGCACATGACATTTTCTGTTAACCACATTGACACTTAAGGGTTAAGACCTGTCCGACTAAAACAAGTTTCAAAGTGCTAAATATAAAGCTCGCCCCAAGCAGGCAGCTTCAAGCAGTTTGGCTTTTATGTTGTGTTTTGTATTTGTTTGATGTATATATCAGGGCCGTTGGCAGAGGAAACAGGGGGGGGGGGGGGGGTAAAGCTGTCATGGCATCCATTAAATAATACAACATGAAAGCTATGACATGAGTGATGTCTGCGACCTGCGACAGTCTACGAAACCAAGCTCTACTCCTGGTCACAAATGAGGGATCGGCCTGCTGCAGCTGTTCTCCGATTCATTAGCGCACTAATAATTTTAGCCTTCGAGGGAGGCTGCTCATCATCGAACCCGGCAGGCCGTAGGCACGCCAGATGAAGACGTACAGCCCCTCGTTACGAGAGCAGACCCGACCAGCTGGCCGGAATTTCAGTCGCTACATAATGACCCATCAGTGCCAAACCCAATGAGGTCCTCGCTCTAATTAATGCCAGGACATCATCCGAACATTTCACGTTCCTGCGATCCTCCGAAGGGCCCCCCTCCCCCCCCCCCCCCCCCACCCATGGCTCTGGACAGGTGAAAGACTCCGCTGCCCATTTCATTCTTTCCACTGTCCCAAATATATAAGGCCTGCCAAACGTGTGACCTGATTTCAACAAGAAGTCCACACAAGGAATGTTATAACTGCTATATGAACCAACAACAGGAATATCTCATTGCTACACACATTTCACATTAACTCATCCCCAACAAGACCCTAAAATCTCAGCATATTTTGTACAAGACCAACCACATTTCCATGCATACAAGGGGTTAACATACATGTACCTGTTCATGGCATATGTTTAAGCAGCCACTATCAGTAAACACAAGTTTGTCTGATGGTAGATTTGCAGTGAAGCAGATAAGAGACAATAACAATGCGAGCAATTTATTCACTGAGATTTCATATTTCTATATAATTTTTGTAATACTAAAATTGTTAACTTGGCATTAATAGGGAAAATGGGATGTATTAAAGGGTATGAAACCCAAATGTGTAGACTGAGTGAATGCAGCAAGATTAGTGGAACACATCAGTGAAAGTTTGAGGAAAATCGGACAATCCATTGAAAAATTAAAGGTCCAGTTTACCTTTGGGAGCAGTGATTTCAAAAATGTTCAAGATATCACATTTGATGCATATGTGTAGGTCTGTTGTATCATAAAACATCCTACCATATGAAATATTTGCAATAAAACCTAAAATATAAGGAGATATCAGGGTTTTTCTCAACAAACCGTAACTGTATACGGTTTAGTCTGGAAACATTTTTATTATAACTATTGTTCACATTTTGTGTATTTAACAACACTTAACATCAATTATACGGAGTCAAATTTTGACAGTGGTTGTTTCTATCCCTAACTCACATTTTAGAACTATTTTAAAGCACTAATGATTTCATCTGCAAATGGTAAATTATGCCTTTAAGGACTTCTGAAATTTTGGTGCCACCGCTGCCGGATAAGAAGACTGCAACATTTTGCAATGTATTACATATGGAAACGGATGAAAGAAAATATGCAATAATTCCACAAAATTCAAATTTTTCCAAAAAAATACTCATTCCTTAAACTTGTTACTGACCTTTGTTCAAGGTAACATTATTACCTCTGCTTTATGAAAGAGGTCACTCAAACGCTCTTTAAAATCTAGTGAAGTGAAAATATGTTGAATTTTCTTCATATTTTGGTAGATATCCCTAAGAGACATTCGTGGTTTGCTTGAAAATGCAAAATTTCAATAGCTGCCCCACGGCTTTCCCAATAAATGAAGGGTTTGTTTGCAAAAACCGACAAGTCCATTTTTGAAGATTTTGAAGTATGATCTCTGTCATAAAATACAATACAATACCTTTTAAATGATATATTGGTCACTACATATACAGGTATATTTCTTAAGTTATGGTCAAAAGAAGCAAAAATTTTCTTATTATTCTCTTTATTTTTCTTGACCTTTAATCGCAAATATCTCCATTTGGCAAATATGGACTTATCGGTTTTTGCAAACAAACTCTTCAAATATTGACCAAATGCTAGGTTTACTACATTTCAAATGCTATAGACTTCACAGTTCCATGTTGCAGGTACTACCAATAGACTTCAGATTTCATGACTGTTGTAATTCCAATTAGGTTGTTCCTGATAATGAAAAAGCTTATCCTACACTTGCCTCACATAGCATCAACAAGTGCAATCAAACTTGTGTCTAAATATTTATATTCAACAGGAATACATTAACTTCATATCTCAGTAGACCTTTGTGGGATTAAAAAAAAAAGAATACATACAAGAAGATTAACACATTTTTGATGGGATACACACACACCCAAAAAAAAAAAAACTGTCTAATGACTGTAAGTGTGTTGTTTAATGTATGGCATAGATGATGTCAGATTGATTGAAGGGGAAAAGTTCTAAGGGAGCAAAAAATTGGCCAACAATCAGTTGGAAAATGACCAAGATAGAAAGCAACACACAGCTGCTGGGATACCTACAGTCATCAGCAGCCAGACTGGCTGGGCTATTAGCCCCCTACATAGCCATCATGCCGTCCATCAAGCAAAGCACACAAACACACTGAGGCTGGACGGGCAGCTAGTACACCTGTCATTAATCATATTAGAACATTTGTGTTGCCCATTGATCCTCCTCAATATGTGATCACATCTACTGGTAGATAGACTGATGTAATGACAGATGAATTGATGGATCAATCAATTCATTCCTAAAATTAATCTATTAGGTATAATGCAAAATAAAAACAAAACCATGAATATTAAAATGAAGACAAGAAAGTTTATTTGTGAGGTAAGTATTTGTGTGTGTTTGTGTGGTGTTTTTTTTTTCCACCACAAGTGAGGTTGACATCTTCCACCGACTAATTCATATTTACAAGAGGATCCTTTAAAGGATTCATTATACCAGGGTACTAGTAGTTGCATCTCCAGACTGACAAACTATGAAAATCTGTTGATACACGCAATCCCAATCTCAATCTGAATCTTTGTCTCCACAACCATCAACACGAAGAACCGAATGACAGACAGAGCAGTAGAATTTCAGGAAGACCCAACAACTGGATGCACTGCTGTACAAATATGAATTGCCCCAATTTTACAAGTTCAAAGGCTAATCTACTGAACCAGAAATCTTGATTTACACACACAAAAAAAAAGTCTACAGCAGTTTACATGGTATAATATCAATATTTCCTCACAAAGTTACAAAAAAATATTCAACTTGACTTTGATTAGACATGTAACATTGATTGTTTTAAATCAACAGTGCAAAGCTGTGAAATAACTTCCACATCTAAAGAGGATTTGAAATCATTATCGAATCAAACAGACTAGAGGAAGGCTAATTGTGAAATACTATGTACCGTACCTATAAAGATTTGAAAACACTATTAAATCAAAAAGACTGGAAGAAGGCTAGTATCAGCTCATCAGCTCATAAGAAGTGACTCAGAGTGAGGTAACTGGGGACTTCCCCCTACGGCAATGTGTGCAACTGTGGTGTGAGCCATGCCCTGTCCGTGGGCGAGAGGGCTCTTGTCCACATAACGATCACAAGGCACCAGTACACCCTACTTCTTATCCTCCCACACAAGCAGGTTTCAGGTTATTACAAGAGGTACCAGACCAGATTTAAACCCTGGGGTAGTTTTGGGAACATCACCATCATTTCCACTAGGTCAGCTAAATTCTGTCTGTGATGCTGGATTCTTCCATTCTGCGTATATAGACAAGGATACGTCCTTGGCATATGTCTGATCTTGTCCATTTTCAACATTTCACAAACGTAGAAAAAAAAACAGAAAAGATTAATAAATGGATGGGAAACTTTGCTGAAGATCATCTTTACTAAGGGATGCCAATCTGGACAAAGGAAAATGAGACTAGTGTGAGACAACAAATTAGGTTTAATATTTACCATGAATTCAGAATTTCCCATAGACAATTATGTTCAAATAGGCCATTCAGTAAAAAGTTCATTAACATGGTGATTATTGTTCATTGTACGCTTGATAGTGGCAACATAATTCTCAAAACTTATATATATGCTGCTACAATTATTTTATTCTCTCTTTCATGCATTTCAACATTACAGAACTCCATCAGTAATGTTCAACACATTTTCTACATCAAGCCACCACTATGCTAAATGATCCCTTAACCCATCAGTGTCTGAGGTATTTAAAGAAATTGCAGAATTAGAATGGTTGAAAAACCCTACATTTGTACCATTTCTGCCAGCACCGCCATGAAGTTAAGACAGTTATGAATCTGAAGTAGAAAGTAATAAAATTAGGTTACCTTTATTTTGCCACACTACTTGCTACTAAATATATTCCAACGTGTGTCTCTTTGTGTTTTTAATTTCTTTCCTATGACAGGTCACCGAAAACAAAACAAAAAACAAATACAAGAGTAGTTAATTTCAATAGTCTGTCACCCAAGCAAATTTTCTCCCAGCCTGTTGCAAGGACAGAGAAAAAAAAAATGGCTACCATAATACAATTAAAGAATAAACTTGTTTCCCATCTCTAACAGTATGTACTGAATTCTGTAAATCAAAAGCACACCTTGAAACCTGTCGGTAACAATTCATTCATCAGTCTAACCATGTCTGTTTGATGTCCAGTTCCACTGCATTGCATAAAATCACTTGCAAAATTTGTCTCCAGGTTGTGAAAGTATTACTGCTTACTAAATTGCAGTGCAAGAGGGCAGCATTTCAGTTATCGAAACAGTCCATATCATGTCCTCTTGTTTGTTGCGCGCTGGAGAGCAGATTGAATGTGCATCAATTTTCACCCCCAATGCGGATGAGAGAGGAATTTTTTCTTGCAAGTTGTCTTTGCTTTATCTTATACTACTGCTCTGATTGGATGGTACAAAAGGTATACATGTGCCAATGGCAAAACAAGCAAATGGCAAGTGTCTGTGTCTTTATCTACATTTACAAGACACTACACAGCAGGGACCTAATCCTGAAGCGCTCCTTCACACAGTTATTACTGTGTCCACGTTCGGGCTGGTCACAGTTACACAGGACCATGAATGAAACTGCACAGTTTGAACAGCTTTTGGGGATACTCTGCCAATTGATTAATAGTTATTTGGGGAAGAAATTTTCACATACATCAGTGGGAAAAGCAAAAACTTCACACTGTCACACCAAGGCAGCAGCTTCATTGACTATCTGGTTAAGTTGGGATAATTTGGAGCAGAGCAGAGGCAAACTAGGATTGTCGATTAGAAAATTACTAACAATTTGAATATTTATTAGTAAGATATTTTCATTGACTATCCATCGCACTGAGAAAATTGCATGTTCACAACAAAACCAGACAAAATGTTTGGTTAATCACATTCTTATATTAATTGTGAGGTAGAAATTGACTGTCCTGACACACTGCCACTCTGACTGTCCACAACCATCACCCCCCCCCCCCCCCCCACACACACACACACACACACACACACACACAATGAGATGCTTCTGCACCAACTGACAACTGAAGTGTATATTACATAACAAAAGCTGCTACAAAAACTAAATTCTTGAGTCGATATTTTTCACTGCTTCAGTTCAATTTATCTGCACTATCTGCAACACAAAGCTCCAGAGTCCAAGCAGGGAGGCGAGACAAGTCTCCTCACCTCCCTGGTCCAGGGCAGCTCCGGGGCACTGACACCGTACGTCGCGTCGACCCAACTGACAGGGCTACACACATGTTGCCTACATTATTGTGTGCTCTTCACGAGAAATTGAATCTAGCTAGGAAAGGGTACACGTGGCATGACTGAGTTTAGTTAACAAGGTAGACCATACATTTCATCAATCATGGGGTCATTAAAAGTTGTGACAGTCAATCCAGGTCAAAAGTATCCTACCTATAAACGGTCAAGTTGAATCTCTGTCCCTGGTTAACCATCTTCACTGACCACGTAGGAAACATTTTGCACGCACAGTTAGTGGCTCAGTGCGTGTGTATAGGTGTGTACCCGACCCACCGAAGTGTGGCAGTGGTGTACATTCGATGTACGTATAATTTCTAGGAAACTACGCCAGCTGATTTGTTGATTTTGTTTAACGATGGGGCACAGAGCTAGCTTCATGAACACTTGTCGCGGTGCAGGTGCCGTGTAGCAGACGATCCACCTCATGGTGTAAATCTACCAACACTAACTTTTCTTTTCCGGAACGATGCTGTAGGTGAGAGCCTGTACTGAATCGAGAAGGATTGTATCCTCGGATGCTGATCTTGATCCTTCCAATTAATATAGCCTGGGCTAATCTCGTTCAAGCACGTTAAATTTTAGAAATCCAGGAGACATACACATGGCAGGGAGGTGGGGTGGGGGGGGGGGGGGGACTGCTTGAGACCAGGGACCAAAATGTGTAGTAGTTATTCGTAATCAGATACGCAATTCTTCCAATGCTCGTCCAGCTTTAATATTCTTAAAATGTAAGCCGAATTCCACATATCGACCACTCTGTTGGCAAAAAAAAAAAAAAAAAAAAAGTGCTTCCTCTTCGATAAAGACTTTCCTCTTCCTCCCTGTGGTGCCCACTGATGGTATAGGATGCCATGAACTACTTCGTAACCACTTCATCAGGCCGGGGCCCAGGGGCTTAAAATTGCCGTTCCCTTCAAGAATGTAATCAACACCCGCTTCAACCTACACTTCATCTTCCACGATCCCAGCTAGCTTAAATTTGTGTACCCATAAGTCTATTAATTCCTGCAATATTTAATGAAAGTGGTGAAAAGTTTACTTTGTTTATAGGGTCCCCTAGCTTTTATAAAATGGCACCGAAATAATACCTTAATCTTAGAAGTACCTACACCCCTATAGGTCTCCCCACCTATTTTTATTATGTAGAAACCAACAATATAGCACGCGCCCCTACAATCTTTGGTAAAAAACTGTTGCTACGTTGGTGTAGGGCTAATTACTTTGTCTACTGGAGATGTTGAACTATTAGTGCTCAGGCCCTAGTAACAGTGGTGAAAAGTTAAATTTTTTTTAAGGTCCCTCTCGATTTTTTTTTTTTTTTTAAAATGGCGCCAAAATAATGTCTAAATGTCACAGAAAGTACCTACACCCCTATATCTCTCCATCCATCTCTCGATTGTGTAAAAACAAAAGATTATCGAATGCTTTTTTAATCTTGGATAGAATGTGTTCTAGGACAATAACTAACCCCTCGACAAGTACCCCAGACCCTTCCCTTGACCCTATCATTAATCTCTATCCTGAACCTGATCTAATCCTAACCCAAACCCAAACTCCAACTCTAAACTCACCCCAACCCTAATCGTCACTCTTACTCTATATCACAAATTGGTATTTAACCACGTGATAATGCCCTTGGGAGTATTTGTGCTGATACGAGTTGGGTTGAAACTGGTGCAAGGTGTATAGGGCTATATACTCTGTCTACTGGAGATGTTGAACTATTAGTGCTCAGACACTACTTTGAGTTCCAATAAGTATCTACGTTTTATGTAGTTTTTGCTATTGCTTGTGTATGGTTGTGTGATGGTGGTATAATTTGTTTAGTGTTGCTTTTGTTTTGTAATAATCCTTGGAGGGGTTTAAGTTCTAACTTGTGTTGTTCAGTATAATTATGTGACATCCATTTCGAGCTTCATGATAGGCCTACATAGTGACTCATGTGTGATTCAGGCATAATTTATTATCATGTCCATGAATATTATACGAACAAATCTGGATTCTCATGGAACAAAATGCACAAAATGCATTCGGCAATGATGCGGTCACAAGGAGGTCATAATGTATTTAGTAGTAATGAAGCTCGAAATATGCCACAAACGCCGAAGTCATTGTCTTGAAAGCAGGATGCTAAATAGCGCCCGCTAGGATTGATGCTTGGACTACAATATTGCATTCCTCTCTCCCTTCCTCCCCTTGCGATGGACCCTCTCTCCCTCCCTCTCTCTCTCTCCCTCCCTTCTACCCTCCCTCCCCCTTTACTCTCTCTTCCTCAAAAACCTAGAAAACCGATCGAGTGCACTGTACTGGGAACAATATTAGAATCTGAAGAGTCCTGCGCAGCAGCATGCAGTCAATAAAAAAAGACAGCTTGCGGCTAAAATGTTTAATCATTTTTATTGGTGCCACGATCCGTTGGATTTCCATCATTTTAATTTGCAGCATATTTGGAAAAGTAACTGAACTACGGGACATGACCATTTTACAATATCATTCACACGCAAGATCTCATGTCAAAGTAATTAATTCATAACTATTGTGATGAATATTCTCTTGTTGCTGAACTATGTTTTGTGGGGACACAGTTTTGATTTTCGCATGGAAATCAGTTATATCATTCACCCAGTGCATGTGAGAGTTAAAATCAGGTGTGATGCTAATGAAAAAAAAAAGGGTATATCATTAAAAAAAAAAGGTAGGCCTTCGTAATCATTTCGTGTATAGGTTATTATTGAAGAGCTGTAACAATACGGCAGTCATCGTAACTTATGTTTTCTCGGGATGTGCAAACGGCAGGAGGTCAAGGAATCTATAACTAACAGCTTTTTTACTTGCACTGGTAAAATGCATCGAACATCAACTGTGATGTTGCGTATCCTTCTTCTACATAATTATGTGCATGCTGATATGTAAAGATGGTGACTTTTGACTGGATAATAGTCACCTGCGAGATTTGGCAATTCCCGTTGGCTTTGATCGATGTATTCCACAGACAATGGATAAATGCGAACATGGATAGTGAGATAGAGAAACAGATGAGAGGCTCCATCTACATCAAAACTTGTTTGTGGACCATGTAACGAGGCAGAAAATATGCAGATGCAGGTAGTAATGACTGTTAATACATTGACTCCAATTCCTATACCAATTTGAATCCTTACCCCCCCCCCCCATATACCTCAACTTTCTCCCATTTTCTCGCTGTTTATCTTTCTATCTGTCTCTCGCCCCCCCCCCCCCCTCTCTCTCTCTCTCTCTCTTTCTTCCTCTCTGTAAGGATCTCTCTCTCTCTCTCTCTCTATCTCTCTCTTACTCTAGTTATTGCTAGTAGCCTGCTGTTAGTAACACTTAGTTCAATTCAATTCAATTCAATTCAATTCAGTCATAGTTATTTCAAACATTTCAAACATTTGCAAAAGATTCATGTAGTATCCGAGATAAATTATATAACAACATATGTTTATATATATATATATATATATATATATATATATATATATATATATATATATATATATATATATATATACAATAATTAGGAGGAACAATACATATTATACTTCGTGGGCGTGCGGAAAATAGATTCGATTATGGAAAATAGTGATCCACTAAAATGCAAAGCTTGTTGGACGTGGATCGCTAGATAAATAATGAGTAAGATTCGAGGGGGGAGGTTTATAGCTATTGTACTTGATATAGATTATTTAAGTCATTTGTAAAGATATACATGTAGTTATATTGAGATACGCAGGTCAATGTCCAACCTGCTCTTATGGAAATCGTCAAACCTTTATCCATTTGACCCATCATGCATTTGATGATCCTCGATTGCAGAGGGGAAGGTGCGTCTTATTCCATGAATATTACTAGTATACATGCAGTGCCGTCCATATCATTCCGGAAGAAAACAGTGAAATAAATTTAGTCTTCAGATATAATACTAAAAGCAGAAATAATGAGAATAGAATAAAATCAATTAGTTTACACTGAGTATCATAAGGAACTGAGCAGCGTCCCGGACACGAATACAACCTATAGTACGTCATTACTACTGATTATAATGATGGTGGTGATACTGATTAATGATAACGCCGTATTTCAACCAGGGTTGCTTGCTGCTTTAATGTAGCAACTTTATTTCCCTGCAAGAGGACCCTACAATGATTTATTAACCCAGCATTGCCAGGTACCCATTTCTTTACACCAGGGTCCAAAGAGGCATCGTGATTAAAATACCGTGTCCAACGACAAGCGCAGGAGCTACGAAGCAGTCGAGTTCAGGAACTTTTTTTTTTTTTAATTTTGTTTTGTTCTTTTTTTAAAGTGTCCATCAGTTCTCACAATACTTAGTCTGCCACGCTTCCTCAATCATAATTTTAAATGGGTAAGTTTTTGTTGTTGTTTTTTTAAAGGCAAGATTGAAGGTATTGTTTACCATTGGGAGCAGTGATTTAAAAAATATTCGAGTTATCACATTATGTGCAGGTCAGTTGTATCACGAAACATCATATATCCCATATAAAAATTTCGCAATAAAGCCTAGAATATAAAGAGATATCACAATTTCCCTCACTAAACCATAACTGTATAGACAGTTTGGTCTAGAAAGAATTTTATTATAACTATTGTTCACATTTTATATATATTAACAATACTTAATATTGATGATAATGAATAAGATTTTTACATTGGTTATTTCTATCCCTAACTCACATTTCAGAACTATTTTGAAGCACTAAAGCTGGTTTTTGTTTCATTTGCAAATGGTAAATAATGCCTTAAAGACATATCTTCATAACCTTATAATTCATGCAAGTTCGTAATCAGTGATTATGACGATTTGAGATTTTAATTTTATGAAATCATAAATTATAGTGGAGAAAGGGAGAAAGAGGGAGATATAAAGTGCTGTTACATCTTGCCCACATGGTGTATCACAATAATTGTCTAAAATGACCAAAATACTTTTTACACCTTAACTGCAAATGCAATCATGAGTGAATTTCCTGACGCAGCGCATCCCATACTGTTGATGAGATCATGCGCATGCAACATGAAGGGGGGGGGGGGATACTAGTACCTTCTTTTAAAGAGTTAAACCTTTTACATAGTTATTACTCACGTGACAGCCTCGAAGGAATACACGAGAACAACACCTAGAGATTATCTGAGCTGCTTAGCGAGAAGGGAGCGCAGCAAAATGTAATCTATGCTGATATGATGATTGACTGAAATATTTGCCAAAAATTGACGGTTCAAATTTCGCCGCTGACGTCAGACGGCCGCGCGCGGTCGAGTGTGAGAAACCACGGCTCCTTGCTTGGAGTGGTATATGCGAATCGCCAGGTATAAGCCCAGTCTCAAGGGTGCTATTAATGCGCCTTTTTTAAGGGCGCACAGATATTCGTGCTGTATCAGTGTGTGGTACCACAATACAAAGTCGGGCAGGCACGAAATGTCTGTAGGTCTGTAGCTTCCATCGTGGGGTTTCTATGGATGTAAATAATAAAGTTCATTATGTGATTCCGGCAAATTGATGACTACACGACGGAAGTTTCCCGCATGATAGAAACATAATCATAAAATAATGCATCACCCATTCTATTAACTCTTAATTAGTGAAATTCGCCAATTTTCAATTCACCCATGTATTGATAGGCGCTGTTGGCATGAAAACCTGTAATGAGACTGAACATGCTAAATGACCCGAGTTTCCTAGCTTTTCATTATTTCAATTTTGGCTAGTGCGAACAGAAGTCTGCATTTCAGGGCAATGCCATTGTTGTCGAAATGCATTATAGACATCAACTTCAGTCAAACAGCCCAGGGATGGTTGCGCATGTACTATAATTATTATAGTCCATATGATTATTGTTATATCTGATCTAGAAACATGGGAAAATCATCAGTGTTTTGTAGCTCGAGACTATTTATAAGAGATCCAAGATGTTTCGTAGATTTCCCCTATCCTTGACTTTGTGCTGGTTCTGCACAATATTGCTGTTCTTTCAAACAAAGTTATAACAAGACAGTATTAACATTGATTATTGTCTTGAGCTTATATATTGTAGACCTGACGAGCAGATGGAATAACCCGCACGATAACATGCGATACCGAGGTCAGTTAATAGTATCGTGGTAAACGTCCCTTTGACTTAATCGAGCTGGACCGTTTCACGTGTGGTACATGCATAATGTACTACGAAAATCATGCTGCATTAATTTGAATATTGACATCATAAAACATAGTGATGCTATCTCCTAGTTGCATTGCTTGAAAAACTTTTTTTTACCCAATTTTTTCGTTGTTTTTCTTGGAATGTCAAGGGTTAGATACAGTGTCGCACGCAGATAACTCGTTATTTACATTTCCCTGATATTCGAATTGACAGAACCTCGCCCTCATCTTATTTGCATCGGTTTGATGATCCATCCCTATATGGTAAACTTATTTTTGTGTATTTCTTTGTTATAACGGTCTTTCGTTGGAGTAGAACCTTTCTCATGTTCTTTAAAGAACGCCGTGGTTATTGTCCCCAATTTGTGAAGGTTTGGATACAAAATAAAAATAAAAACAGTTTAGATACTCACCTCCCCCCCCCCCCCCCCAAAAAAAAAAAATGTAAACGAGGGTGTGAAGACGAGTCGAGACATCGTCGAGAGCAGACGTATGGCAGCGTGAGCTCTCTGCATTTTTGTGAGCTCCTCCCCTTCTCGCTATTTATATACGTGTGAACATTAATGCGTTTTGACCATGTCCACTAGAGTAACTCGCCACGGGAGTGCAATTGCCGCAAGGCCTGAAGCTACGCCTGCCACACCCCCAGCACCGGGGACCGCCTCTCCCCCGGCCGTGCTAACAGCCGGAATCTCGAGAAGCGAGGCTGAAGAAGCCCAACCCACTCTAAGGGACTTACAGAACAGCCTGATAGATTTCAAGACCTCAGTGGACGGGAAGTTGGACAAAATTTCCCAAGACGTCTCGGCTATTAACAACAGATTTGAGGAAATTGAAACCAGCGTAAAGTTCAACTCCGACAAAATCCTAGAGATTGAAAAGGAAACCATTCCTAGGGTTAAAGAATCTCTGCAACAAAAAATTGAGGCTCTTGAGAAAACAATAACACTAATGGAAATCCACGACAGGAAGGCCAATTTGCTTTTTTACGGAATCCGCGAAACGAGGGGAGAAAATGTGGAAAACGTCTTGAAAGACACTTTCGTGACGCTGGGAATCAACGAGACGACCGCTGAGGGAATAATGTTGGCCAACGCCCATCGACTACCACGACGAGGAACCGGAACCCAACCCCCACAGCAAGGCCCCGCCCCGATCATCGCGCGATTCTGCCACATGAAGGATAGGAACGACATACTCGCAGCGTTCGTGGAAAGCTCCCGAAACCGACCGCAGGCCAGCAACAGTTCAGCCGACACGTCGAGGAACCCCCCATCGAACCGTATCTCGGTTCGCACCGACCTGCCTCCAGCTATGAGGAGACGCAGAGGTTTCTTGGCCAACCAGGCCTACAAACTTCGAAAGGAAAGAGGTCTCTCAACGAAAATATCGGTAAGCGGAACTTCGGTTATTTTGGAGTTTCGTGAGAAAGGCACCACAGTGTGGAAAACCTACCAAGACTGAGCTCAGAATACATGTGAAAGGAATTTTAAGAAGGGAGAAGGTACAAAAAATAGATTAACGTATAGTATTGATGTCAAATGAGCAAATATTAGTTTCGAGTCAATATAGACAGTAGATGACAGTTCAGATTGGCATGGAATTGATGTTCATGTAAATTATAGCATGATTCCCCTTTTCGAGGATATGCTATAAAGCTCAAAGTCGTTTGTTTTAAAAGCTTCAAATCGAGGTTTATCCTTATTGCACACAGTCAGGGTAAATAAAATTTTTTAATGTTTAAAATTTAATGTATTATAAAGTATAAGTGATATGGGATTTGAAATTCTGATATGTCGTTATGTCGTTAAAAGGGTAGAATTTTAAATTTCACGGTAATATTGGAATAGCCTTTTTTTTTCCACAAAGGTTATGAAGGGTAAATAAAATCTTTTTTGAATGTTAAAAATTATACATTATAAAGTTTAAATGATGTGAGTTTTGAGTTTTGCCACGCTGTTCATATGCGAATGACTTTAATGTGTTACAGTGGCAAAAATTAGTTTTTGGTCTTCGCTGAGGAGGTGACCAAAGAGCGCTAACATGTTATAGAATTGATTGAAGTAATGGAATTCATGACATCGCTGTAAAAAAAAGGGGGGGAAAAATCGAATTTTGAGAGCACGACTTTAAATTCATGGATGAAAATTCTGAGAGCAATGCATGGGAAAGTTATATCTTATGGTGCACGGGAAGGTCGTTCTCCTTTCACTAAGGGGGAAAGATTAATTATGGTGCTCTATTTAAAAAAAAAAAGAAAGAAAGGTCGCGAATTTTTGACTATACAGTATGTCGTGTTTATTCGAGGGTGAAGGGCTAACACTCACTATCCTTCACCAGATGAAATGTTTAAAGACACGACGTAATGCGATAAAGCATGATATATACACGGATGAATTGATTTACAAAGTGCGCTATAGGCCACGTGGTTAATCAACAGTTACTGTTTTTTTTTATCCTTTCGCATGGCTTAATCAAATATGAATGGCCCGTGTCCCTCCGGTTTGTTGGCTACCTGGGTTGTTCTTAGACTCATACATACATGTACATGACAAGGTGCATAAATCCCTGCAATAGACTTTTTTATTTATTTTCTATCACTACTCCTCAATGTTCTCCTGTGCCTTCAAATTTGTTGTATACTGGATAGTTGTATACGGGATAATTTGTATTGTCCTTAAAAACAACCACATATAAAATCGATTTTTTTTTTTCCTTCCGTCATGGAAGCTCAGTATTGCTTTGTTAAGAGCCTTTACACGTGCCTGATAGGTAACAGTATATTACGGGTTTCGATTGGGTTACTCGCGCACATATCAAGGTCGGTCATGAAGGGCGTAGAATATACGACATTTTGTAAATTCATTTTGTTATATTATTGCTCGTAGTGTTTTTTGAGTTTATATTTCGACCTTTAAGCGGATATAGGAAAATGCAACTTATGTTACAAAGTCCCCAAAGTCAACGTAATCACTACATGGGGCGTGGCTCGTGCTAAGGACCATGCGCAATAAAGATAGGGTCGCATCCTGTCATTTTGCAAGATAAAGCTTTTTTTTTCATGGCATCCAAGTGGTATGCTTTGTGGAAATAGGAATTTTGTGCCACGCGACACATTTCTTTTAGACGTACTCAGTGTTTTGTGAAATCGGAATTTTTTTGCCTCTAGACGCACTCGCCTTTTAAATGTACACAGTGCTGTTTGTGAAACCGGAATTTCTTGTCACGTGACCACTGTCTTACATATACAGTGTCTTGTTGAATCTGAATTCTCTGCCGCGCGACTCACAGTCTGTACACGATTGGCGGATTTTTTATTTTTTTATTTTTTTCTGTCACGCAACAATGGCCCACTCATTGAAAAGTATGGCTCACACATATTTGTAACAAACGGCAGAGGGCGTGTCTTCCGTGCATGCTGTCATGGAGGAGGACATGGGGACATTTGGTCCAAGCACACGTGAGCAAAGACGAGGGGGCGTGACATAAATGTGAGATGCTGTGTAAGATACACTTGTGTCAAAAGTCAGGTCGTGGGCCGTCTCTTGATGGGGTACACCACAGGCAGAGTATTTGTTGTTACGCATCAGTAGCCATAGTAATGTACATTACGGCCAAAACACATTTAAGCAAAGACGAGGGGGTGTGTCCATTGATGAAAGATGTCGTGGAAGTTACTTAGTAACCAATGTTTGTTTATAAGAAGACCTGCGTCTATGTCAGGTGGCCCAATCGCCAATATGGGGTGTGGCTATGTGGATCATTAGCGCACTGCTTAAGTTGGTCCAAGTTTCGTTATTAGTAATGTAAGATAAAAGAAATATATGCAAATGTATACCACTGGATTGTAATAAGATTTTTTTTTTTGTCACGTGACAGTTGCTATTTAAGGCATACAACATGTATTGCCAGACACTAAGTCACGCAACACATTCTAGCAGTAAATGAAATGATAGATATAGAATCCTCGGAAACAAGGACATTAACACAATAGAAAGAGTGATTTTTTTAGGCATGCAAGAAATGATTGGTTGGCTGTTTTGCCCTTGTTTTTGAGTTTAGTCTTTTTTCTCCCTCTTTTTGGTTTTTTTTTTTTTTTTGTGTGTGTGTGTGTGTGTGTGTTTGGAAAATGCACCTTGCAAGGCTGCAACCGACAAGTCACTCTGTGGGGCGTGGCTTCTGTTAAGATCATGTGCAATGAATACGGTGCCGGTCAGGGGACCGGTCACGCCCTGCCAAGAGTCACTTGGGAAAGAGCCAGGTACAAAATTGTATAGCAAGAGCTGCGAGGAACTGCATGGTAATGTATAATTTTGGGATTTTCTGTCACTGTTTCTCAATGTACGCAATAGACAGGGAATTTTAATGGAGTAGTAATTGATGGAGTATTTTTTTTTTCTTAGGGATTATATGAAAAAAGTGGGTAGATATAGTCATCTGTTTTGGAGTCTTCCCTTACTAATTGAAAAAAAAAAAAAAAAAAAAAAAACATTATCATTTTTGCTGAATATCCCTACGATTTGGTATTGAGTACCACAGTGATGATTTATCTATGTGCAGTGGCCCTTGATAATATCAATGTCCTATATAAATAATTGCACCCAATGATACATGCAACCCAGTATAAAGACATGAATGTGACTACATGCAACTACCAAAATATAGTAAAATGTTTAATATGTGTTGCTGTTTTATGGCATGCGCAATGAATAAAGGTGGGCAGGGTTTTTGCAAATGTCAGTAGATGTAGGATATATGGTACACTACTGACAGAGTACACTTTTTTTTTCTTTGTTACGCATTAAAAGCCATATAAATGTAGATGACGGTTTTAGCACATGTCAGCAAAGACGAGGGGGCGTGTCATGGATGTAAGGTGTCGTGTAAGATACTTTTGTGTCAAAAAGTCGGTCGCGGGTCGTGTCCTGCAAATGTCAGTAGATGCAAGATGTGGTACACTACAGGCAAAGTATTTCTTTGTTAAGCATCAGTAGCCACAATAATGTCGATTACGGTTCAAACATATATAAGCAAAGATGATGGGGGAGGGGTGTCATTAATGAAAGGTATCATGGAAGATTTTTGTAACCACCTGTCTGAATACTAAGTAGTCACTTGATCAAAGTCAGGTGGCCCAATCGCTTACATGGGGTGTGGCGAGCAATGTGGATCATTAGCACTGCTCTAGGTTGGGTCATGTCTCGTCATTAGTTAGCAATGTAGTATGCAAATGTACAGCCCTGATTGTGGGTTAAGAATTTTTGGTCACGCGACACTGTTGTGATTTAGGACATACATGCATAACGTACTGTCAGACACTTTAAGTCATGCAACACAGGCTCGCATTAAAAATAAGACACAATTGTTATAGAATCCTCTCACACCGGGACTCTTACACAATGAATGAACGGTTTGGGGGCGCGGAAGGAACTGTTTGTTTGGTTGTTTTTGTGTTAAGTGTAGTTTTTGAATCTGGGTTTCAAAATTTGCATTTTGGAATTGATAAGTCACTGTGTGGGGCGTGGCTACTGTTAAGATTATGCGCAATGAGTATGGAGTGGGGCACGCCGTGCCATGAGTCAATAAGATGCAAAGAGCCAGGTACAAAATTTGTAAAGCAAATCCTGCCAGAAACTGCATGATGATGTATAACTGTGGAATTTTCAGTCAATGCTTTTTTTAATGTATACAGCAGACAGGGTATTCCATGTTAGGCCCTTGTGTAACGTGCCATGAAAGAAATACCCGTAGTCGAGGCTAGCCAGCCACCTTCTCTGCTTTAAGTTATAGTAACGATACCATGTACCATAAACACAGGGATGTAGAAGAAAGCTTGAATAATGTTTTGCACACAATCATTAGAGTTTTTTAATTTTATGGAAACCATTTAATGAAAGTGAGAAGGGGAGAGCTCACAGCAACTCCTCTTGTAAGAACAAGACAGCAACAGTTTAGCTCGGCTCTGTAATTGTATTGTACATGTTATACCTGATAATGATGTCCAGGCGGATATGTTCTTTCACTCCAACAGTTGAGTTTTGTTATTTGCTTCCTTTTTTTTCTTTATTTTCAGCCCAACTTTTTCTATATATATGTCTTTTGCTTTCAGTTTGGATGCCCACCCAGACACTCGTTGTACATGTATCTTCGTTTACTTGTTCTATTTGTTCTGTGTTTGTCTCCCTCGCCATTATTGGTCTCTCTCGTTCAACCCATTCTGCTTTTTCTTACTCCCACTCCACCTTCCTCGAAGCGATCATCCCTACATCAAGACTCCTACGCCAGCATTGCACATTCCTACGTGTATCGAATTGTTCACGTGTCTTGTTACACGTTGCCTGCTGGCCGCTTTCCTTTTCTATCGCACGCTTCCTCTTCACACTTTTGCTGGTAATTCAGAACTCTATTTCAGACCATATCATTATTTACTATGGCTGATTTCGTAAATGCACCCTTTCATTCTATGTCGAATGATGATTTCTTTGAATTATTTAGACACACAACATCCGAATCTGATTTAGTTGATGGAGTACCAGTTACACATGCAACTCCCTATGATAATTTCGCAGCCGATAATTTGAATTCATCAGCTCCTGAATTTACTTATGATTTTGATGATTCAATTCAGAACCCGCTATGTAATTATATAACTGTTAATGAATGTAAAGATATGTATCATAGTTTTTCTAAAGACACGTTTTCTTTGCTGCATCTAAACATAAGGAGTTTAAATAAGCATTTTGATGAGTTACAGTTTTTATTAGAATCTGATCACACTCAATCATGCTCTGTCATTGGTCTGAGTGAAACTTGGCTAACCGCGTCGTCTGAAAACTCTTTTGCTATCGACGGATATAATATGTATGCTAATAATAGATCTGACAGGAGTGGAGGTGGCGTTGCATTTTATGTCTCAAGTTCTTTTAAATGTGTTGTTCACAGCGATATCTCCAGAGTGGATAGTACCGTTGAATCTCTTTTCATTGAACTTAGTATTCCAGGATGTAAGAAGGTGGTAGTTGGAATTATATATAGACCTCCCAATTCAAATATTGTAGATTTTTTAACTTATATTTCAGATTTGGCAAAAAATCCAGTAATTCGAAACAAAGACTGTTTTTTACTTGGTGATTATAACATTGATTTGTTGAAATCAGGAAATGATCATTCTTCAAGTGAGTTTCTCGAAACGCTTTTGTCTTCCTCCTTTCTGCCCCTCATTTCCAAACCAACTCGGGTTACAGATCATTCGGCTACTCTCATTGATAATATGTTTTGTAATGTTTTACCCCTCCCTGACTCTTTTATAATTCTTTCAGATATAACGGATCATTTTCCAATAATGACTTCCTTTACTTTGACAACGCCTGTTAATGACTCCAAATCTTCATTTTCTTTATTTAAACGTAGGGTGTCCCCTGAAAAGTTGGCCAGTCTTGATGCCGCTCTTGATAATGCAGATTGGTCACGAGTATACGACAGTGACGATGTTAATTTGTCTTTTGACAATTTTATGAATATTTTGAATTGTTTTTTGGATGATATAATTCCTAAACAAAAGAAAAGAATGGATTATAAGAAGACTCCTAGGTTACCGTGGATTACTAAATCAATTCTTCGCTCAATTAACAGAAAAAATCGTTTATATTATAAATACAAAATGGAAAATACTGATCAATCGAAAAGGAAATACACATCTTATAAAAATACACTAATCAGAATTCTACGTTTTGAGAAGAAAAATTATTACTCACGACAGTTGTCAAAATTTCAGTTTGATATTAAAAATACCTGGAAAGTTTTAAACCGGGCGATGAATATACAGAGCAAAAAAGTAGAGATTGATCAAATTAAATCGGATGATAATTTGATTAACAATTCTGTTGATATTGCCAATGTTTTTAATTCTTATTTTTCTCAGATAGGTGAATCGCTTGCTCAAGATATCCCGGCCACTAAACAAAACTTTACTGAATTTTTAGGTCAACGTAACCCAAATTCTGTTTTTTTTTATTCCAACGAATAGGTATGAAATTATTGATATTGTTTCTTCTGTTAAAAATAAGCGCAGTTCCGGTTATGATGGTATTGATAATTGCATTCTTAAAGGAGTCATATCTGCAATTGCAGACCCTTTGACTCATATCTTTAATTTATCAATTTCTCATGGTATATTTCCTGATAAAATGAAATTGGCGAAAGTAATACCAATATATAAGAAGGGTGACAAACTGGATATCAGTAATTATCGCCCAATTTCCTTATTATCTTCATTGTCTAAAGTATTAGAAAAAATAATTTATATTAGAATTATTAAATTTCTTAATTTGCATAAAATTTTTACAAAGTCTCAGTTTGGATTTCGAGAAAAACATAGCACTATTCATGCAATTCTTCATTTCGTTGATAACGTGGTTAACGCAATTGACAACCATGCTCATTTAATTAGTATTTTTTTGGACTTCTCCAAGGCCTTCGATACAATCAATCATAACATTTTACTTTATAAGTTATCGCATTATGGAATACGTGGGAAGGCCTTGGAGTGGCTTAAGAGTTACTTAGGTAATAGAAAACAGTTTGTTACTATTAAAGATAATAATTCAGTTATAAGAGATGTTAAGTGTGGTGTTCCTCAGGGAAGTTTATTAGGACCGTTGCTATTCATAATATATATCAATGACTTTTCTTCTGTTTCTGAAATACTTTCTTTTATTCATTTTGCAGATGATACCACTGTTATTTTTGCTCACAACGACGTTGATATTTTAGTCCAAAAAGTTAACACAGAACTGTTAAAAGTTACTAATTGGGTCAGGGCTAATAAATTATCATTGAATGTTCAAAAAACAAAATATATGCTTTTCAGTAATACTGTCGAAGCACTAAATTCTAACATAGTTTTAGATGATATTAATTTAGAAAGTGTATTAGATTTTAAATTTCTTGGTATAATTGTTGACAATAAACTGTCTTGGAAAACACATATTGATCATATATGTAAAATTATTTCACGTAATATAGGTGTTTTGAACAGATTGAAATTTTATATTCCTCAAAAGTCAT